>SJYW01027819.1:613696-662782 GCA_006410735.1 Raphicerus campestris
ATTTCTTTTTCTGCTCTGATTGCTGTGGCCAGAACTTCCAGAACTATATTGAATAATAGTGGTGAAAGTGGGCACCCTTGTCTTGTTCCTGACTTTAGGGGAAATGCTTTTAGTTTTTCACCGTTGAGGATAATGTTTGCTGTGGGTTTGTCATATATAGCTTTTATTATGTTGAGGTATGTTCCTTCTATTCCTGCTTTCTGGAGAGTTTTTATCATAAATGGATGTTGAATTTTGTCAAAGGCTTTCTCTGCATCTATTGAGATAATCATATGGCTTTTAATTTTCAGTTTTTTAATGTGGTATATTACATTGATTGATTTGTGGATATTGAAGAATCCTTGCATCCCTGGGATAAAGCCCACTTGGTCATGGTGTATGATCTTTTTAATGTGTTGCTGGATTCTGATTGCTAGAATTTTGTTAAGGACTTTTGCATCTATGTTCATCAGTGATACTGGCCTGCAGTTTTCTTTTTTTGTGGCATCTTTGTCTGGTTTTGGTATTAGGGTAATGGTGGCCTTATAAAATGAGTTTGGAAATTTACCTTCCTCTGCAATTTTCTGGAAGAGTTTGAGTAGGATAGGTGTTAGCTCTTCTCGAAAGTTTTGGTAAAATTCAGCTGTGAAGCCATCTGGACCTGAGCTTTTGTTTGCTGGAAGATTTCTGATTACAGTTTCAATTTCTGTGCTTGTGATGGGTCTGTTAAGATTTTCCATTTCTTCCTGGTTCAGTTTTGAAAAGTTGTACTTTTCTAAGAATTTGTCTATTTCTTCCACGTTGTCCATTTTATTGGCATATAATTGCTGATAGTAGTCTCATGATCCTTTGTATTTCTGTGTTGCCTGTTGTGATTTCTCCATTTTCATTTCTAATTTTATTGATTTGATTTTTCTCCCTTTGTTTCTTGATGAGTCTGGCTAATGGAGTTGTAGGACTTTAAACCTGTTTGATTTCAAAATGTTCAAATAAAGAAATGGAAGCCACCCATTGTAATGCAACATTTCCATCATGGGGCAAAGGCTGGCTATGGAAGTCAGTAGTCATGAGTCATACACCATTACTTTCTCCAGCTCATAATTTTAGAGCAAAAATATGATAGGTGTTTCTTTGATTTTTTACAAATTCAAATTCCTACATTTTATTAAGTAAATTTGGGATGGTCTACTTAAAATACTTGAGGTCTTCTGGCAATAAAGTTATACCAATCACAAAGTAAATCTGGGAACAGTGAGGTAACAACAGTATTCTCAGCTTCTCCACACTTCTGTTTTCTCACCTGTAAAATATGGAAAGAAATGTCTACCTTCTAGACTGATTGAAAAGATTAATTGGATTATGATTATAAAAATATTGGGCTCAGAATCTGGTACACAGAGTTCACTCAAAAAACGGTGACTGTCATTGTAACCATTGTTCTCTTTGTGCAAAAAGCAAGACATGTTTTATCAGACTCAAAAGCCTGAAAGGAACTTTTAAAAGACATCTATTCATCTTTCTTGTTCTGTGTACCAGGATTAAATCCCACTTATCTACCCTGACTTCTCTCTCAAATGACTCTAAGAAGATAACAATATTTCTTAGTGGATTATTATGACTATGTAAATAGCGTTAATTGTTTGGGTTACGCACAGTTGTTTTTCTCAAGAGATTTCTGCAATTCTAAAGCAAAGCAGCTGACAGCTTCTAGGAACAGTATCTTAATTAACAATTATTGTGCAAAAATCTTTCTTCTGACTAGGCAGGGAGAGAGAGGTTGTTAGGAGGCAGGGAGCGATGTATTAGAGATGTCCAGAGAGCAAGGGGCCTTTGCTAGCTAAAAGGGTCTCTCTTTGCCAAAGAAAGCTCTCCAATTAGACAGAAAACTGTCGCAGGAGCATAAAAGCCATTTTCAGCACCATGTAAGGCAGTCCCATTTTTTTTAGTTGGACGAGTGAAATGAGAATGACATCTCTCCTGTTGCAACTGCCAATTATTTAAGAGGCAAAACTCAAGAAAATCAGAAGCAAGTCTCGAGCATGAAATGATAAAGTAGCAACCAGAACTGAGCACAGCTAATGGCTGGCTTTATGGTTCTTTACTAAGATGGGGCTTGAAGAAGCCAGGAGAAAATAAACTCCAACTTTACTTCATTAGGACTAGATGGCTTAATATGTGTACAACAGTTCTATTTAAAATGAGTTGTCCAGGATGCAAAAGTCACTATGTTTGATCCATGTTAGGCATGGACAATCTAAGAAATGACAGGTGGCACTTTTTAAAGAAAAATGAAGAATCAAACTCAAAATACATACAAGCATTCCTAAAAGGTTTTAAATATAGATTATAAATATAACTAACCAAAAGGTAAAATTCAAAATGAATCATATCCCTACGACTATTCCTAATTAAACTGTAGTAGAGATTTATCTACATCTCCTATTAGATGTAAGCTGGACATTTATACTTGAAATTTCATCCAAATACAAGGTATGTAATACACTTTTAGTAACTATGAAAGTTGCTTAGGTAGGATTTTAATCACTGCTATAACAAATACTTATGAAATACCTACTGAACTAGGAACCAAGGTAACAGAGGAGGGAAAAAGTACATAATGCCAGACTTCAGGGACTTAAAATCCAGTAAGGAAAATGGATATTAACACATACAGCTTATGTCATCAAGAGCATGACAAAAGATGCTAAGAAGGGATCTGATTTAGACTGGAGGAGCAATGGAATTTAAGCTCTAACCTGAAAGACTAACAGTTAAATAAAATACCAGACCACCTGACCTGCCTCCTGAGAAATCTGTATGCAGGTCAAGAAGCAACAGTTAGAACTGGACATGGAACAACCAACTGGTTCCAAATCAGGAAATGAGTAAATCAAGGCTGTATATTGTCACTCTGCTTATTTAACTTATATGCAGAGTACATCATGGGAAATTCTGGGCTGGATGAAACACAAGTAGGAATCAAGATGGCCGGGAGAACCATCGATAACCTCAGATATGCAGATGACACCACCCTTGTGGCAGAAAGTGAAGAACTAAAGAGCCTCTTGATGAAAGTGAAAGAGGAGAGTGAAAAAGTTGGTTTAAAACTCAACATTCAGAAAACTAAGATCATGGCATCTGATCCCACCACTTCATGGCAAATAGATGGGCAAACAATGGAAACAGTGAGAGACTTTATTTTCTTGGGCTCTAAAATCATTGCAGAAGGTGACTGAAGCCATGAAGTTAAAAGGTGCTTGTTCCTTGGAAGAAAAGCTATGACCAACCTAGATAGGATATTAAAAAGCAGAGACATTGCTTTGTCAACAAGGTCTGTCTAGTCAAGGCTATGGTTTTTCCAGTAGTCATGTATGGATGTGAGAGTTGGACTATAAAGAAAGCTGAGCACAGAAGAATTGATGCTTTTGAATTGTGGTATTGAAGAAGACTCATGAGAGTCCCTTGAACTTCAAGGAGATAAAACCAGTCAATCCTAAAGGAAATCTGTCCTGAATATTCATTGGAAAGACTGATGCTGAAGCTGAAACTCTAATATTTTGGCCACCTGATGTGAAGAACTGATTCATTTGAAAAGACCCTGATGCTGGGAAAGATTGAAGGCAGGAAGAGAAGGGGACGACAGAGGATGAGATGGTTGGATGGCATCACTGATGCAATGGACATGAGTTTGAGTAGGCTCTGGGAGTTGGTGATGGACAGGGAAGCCAGGTGTGCTGCAGTCCATGAGGCTACAAAGAGTCGGACACTACTGAGCAACTGAACTGAATGAAGAGGAGAATAAACATTTTGAGGCAAGGGCACTGAGGCAGAAGAAAAGTTGGAATAGCTGAAGAGCCAAGAAAAGGTCAGTGAGGATAATGTGATAGTATCAAGGGAAGAAAAGATACACACAGTGACAAGATCAGATTGGCCATGTTAAAAAAAAAAAAAAGTAATGTATCCTAAGTGCAGTGCCACTGAATGGTTTTAAGCAGAGAGTATGAAATCATTAGATTTACATTTCAGAAAAAATAACCTGGCATAGTTCTGCATAAAGCATAACAGCATACAATGGCATATGTGGGAGCTGCCATGGTCTAAGTGAGGCATGATAGTGTTTCAGGTAAAAGATGTGGAGAAAAATGGATTCATTCAAGGTCTATTCTTGAATAGGCATCCATAAGTGATAGATTAGAATATTTATCTGGCTTCTGGTTAAAATTACCAAACAGAATATGGTTCCATTCACTGAGATAAAAACACAACAAAGTTAGAGGAAAGTGCGGGAACGAAGTACAACTTATCAGGTACATCATTAGCAACTAAAAAAGGGAATGAGAAAAGAGCAGTAGCACAGGAATATCACCATCTCTGGGGAGAAATATTAAGTTTTTAGATATATCCAATTTTATGGTTGTATCCATTTATCTATACACATTTTGTTTGGGAATACAAGCCACAAATCTCAGCTATTTTTGGATAAAAGGAGTAGCATGTCCCCAGTGGGACAGGGACTCTGACATCCCAGGGACTGATGGTTATCACAAGGCAGGCATGAGAAAGACAACTCCAAAAAATGAACAACTTCAGAACCAGAAAATTTGTCAAACAGTCCTGAAGTTTAACAAAAATAGAGGCAACTGAGATTTGAATAAGATCTGGTATTAATAGAAAAGAAGAACCAGCCAAATAAATAAGTTAACAAGAGCTCAGTTGTCAAAGATGGAGCTTTGATCAAGTATATAAGCAGACACTGAGAACCGTTTGTGATTTTTATCTTGAAATGACAATGTGGTAACTGTGCACAGATTAACATAAGATGAGCTTATATGGGACACACTGAAGAGATGCTTGCTAGGTCCCCAGAGCCCAGGTGGGACAACTGGGGTCTCCCACAGGGACCTTGTATGGAAAGGTTATCATTGCTCTTCTCAGAGTGAGGAAACCCTGGAAATTGGTTTGGCAACTACTGTCTTCATCAAGCATATACCAAATATGCCTGGTACAGCCTGTATAGTTCTTATTACAGAGTATACATTCAATCAATCTCAACAAAATGTTTGTCTAAACTCCAGAGTTAAATTCCTCTCAGTGTTGTTTTTTAAAGATATGTGGACTGGGCAAATACTACCCAATTCTTTCAAAATTTCAATGACAGAGAAAGAAAGTTTCTATAAACAGCAGCCTTTACAGAACACTGCCTTTACAACAGTTAACAGGCAATCTTATAGGACTACCCATTACAGTGGCACAGAAAGCAGCTAACTCATCAGACACTATATTAGAACTTTACAGTCTCTACTATTTCTGACTTTTCATCTGAATGCCTCAGCTATGAAATCTCTTGTTTTTACTTTAGTGGAAATGGCTATCCTTTGTGAAATAACCTAGAAAGTTCTCTGTGTCTGTTCTGTACACATTGGTAAATTTCCTGCATCCTTTCTTCAGAAGTTCCCAGCCTCAAACTCATTAATCACTCTCATTATTTTTTTAGACTCTCTATACACCACCCCTCCTTGCTCTCTACAGTTAGGAGCCCAAAATTAGACTCATTAGTAAAGGCTTGGCCAATGCCAAGTCTAACAAGATGGCATTCTCATGAATTTTGCACATGTAAGAGTGAACTCATCAAAAAGTGAGGTGATGCCTGGAAAGGTCTTATGAACTCTCTGAATCCTGTCTGAAATAAATATGTAAGCTAAAACTGAAACAAAGATTTTCAAACAACTGAATTCCGAATCACATACCTGAGGTGCTAAGGCACCACTCACCACCTTCCTCCTACCACCCACCCACCCTACCACCCCTTCTTTATTCCTGTCTATATAGATATAAAAATTCTGGGTTGGTAGGAGAGCCAATAATGCCAAAAGGTAGAGAGAAATAATGCCATAAAGGACCAAGAGTTGGAACCTAATATGCAGAGGCCAAGGCTGAGCATAAACAGTGTAAACTAGAAAGGATCTGCCAATGAAGAGAGGAAAAACTAATCTGGCTAAGAGCAGGACCCTGGAATCAGACTTCTGGGTCTGACTTCTGCATCAGCCACTTACCAGTTGTTTGACGCTGGAGGCTGGTGAGACTGAGACTTTCAGCCTCATTTTCCTCATCTGTAAAGTAAGGCCCCTTATGGTATATAAATTATAGAGTTTAACAATCACATGAGTTAAGTATCTAACTGTTTACTAGAACTGAAATAGTCACATTATAATTTTATGTATAGGTACATTTTTTGAATAATTTAAGTATTTGCTAACTTGACTAAAATAAGCATTTAAAAGGGCACTTTAGGCCATCTTTGCTATTGAGTCACTGGAAAAATCCCAGGCATTGTCAATTCTCCAATAAACATGTAAATTTTTTTTAATTGGAGAATAATTGCCTTACAATGTTGTGATTTCTGCTGTACAACAAAACGCATCAGCCATAATTATATATACAGCCTCTCTCTCTTGAGCTTCCCTCCCTCCTCCCATCCCACCCCTCTAGCAGCTTCCCATTAGCTATATATTTTACATATAGATAGTATATACATGTCCAAGGTATCTAAATTTTTAACCAACATGGTAGGCATGGCACTGGCATCAAGGTTGCAGTTAATGTAAACCAATTCAATATACCAACTAGACAGCTAGTAGAAATAACTATGTATAACAGAGAACAAGAGATAAAATCCCTGATCCATATATTGTGATCTAGCATTCTTGTCAGCAAGAAACAGAATTAAACTGTCCCTTCATGAAAGTCATTTAATTTCTAGCAGGAACTAAAAGCAAAATTGAGTATCTGTAAGTATTTGAAATCTCAAGTTTTCGGCAGAACGTTTTATCTTGTAGAGAAACCATAAGTTCACTTAATATTTCCACATCATGAATACTATACATAAGATACCTCTCATTTAAGCTTATAAATGATTATCCTTCCAATCAGTAGTACACACTACAGCAACTATTAATAGATTTTTTATTGTTGCTCTCAGCTGAATCTGTCAATGCTTACTTATAGGCCTTACAATTAAAGTTTTGTTTTCTATTTTACTTAAAAGTCATAGATGAGTGAAAAAGTTCAGACACAAGTAAGTGTATAGTGTATGACTCCATAAAATTCTCGAAAATTCCAACTAATCTACAAAAATAGAAAGCAAGTCAGTGTTTGCCTAGGGCAGGGGTGAGGGGTGATGGGGCTTGAGGAGAGGACTACAAAGGGCCACAAGAAAATTTTAGGGTGATGGAAATTGTCTCTTTGTTGTGGCATAGTTTCATAGTATATAACTGTCAAAACCTGCCAAATTGTACAATTTCAATGGATAGTACAAGGAAAAAAGGATGTACAAGGAATAAATTATATCTGGATAAAGTTGACCTGAATAATAAATGTCACAGAAAAATGTCTAGAATAACACACAGAATATAAATAAAACTGATCAAGATTTTAGACATGCTTCTACCTAACAATCAAGTTCAGCTCTATTCTGTACTTCTCTAAAACAAAGAAATATGATTTTTACCAGCACAAATTAAGTTAAAACTAGCATCTTACAAAGGCTCGTAGAGCCAGGATGTCATCTAACACAAGATGAAAGTCTGTGTTTTTATAAACCTGGCCCTATGGGGAATAAAACAAGGAAATAAAGTTGGAGGGGCCTGTCTCTTTACAGCAAATGAAATGGGCTATTGCACGAGGAGTTGTCAGGAATATTACAGTTATTGATGGTTCAACCTGAAAAATTTTATGGAATCAGATGTTAAAACTCTTCTCAAAACTATTAAGTGGAACTAGCATAAAGGATACTCTGAGTATTTTCCTTGAACTTCATAAAACTCTCCACCCCACATCAAATTTTTAAAGTCCACATTATAATTAATTATGCCTACAGACTGTTGGCACATGCAAGGTGGTCATAGGAAAGCCTTTATGTCTCACATAAAACATCATCACAGGATTACAACACACTATCACATTCATTTCATTTTACCACAAGCCTGACAAAATAGTCAAATTCACTGAATTAAAACTCAATTATCTTCCTCCTATAACCATCACAGCCTGCTTCACAAACTCCATGTTCAATTATGGCTATATTTCACTATCCTCTTCTAGTCCATTACTCAATACACTAAATAACCCTAAGTCTAGTGTCTTTTATGTGATGTTTCTCACTCTTCTTGAGTTATTCAAGGGAATAGAAAGAGATTAGAGCAGTCTAGAAGATGGTAGGAAGTGAGCAATAGAGAAGAGCACAGGATCCCCATCATTCCACTGACACCTAGCATCACACCATAGAGCAACCTGCATGTTTTTGCTTGTCCAGTTAACTCTATCAATATTGTTCCTTGGGGATGATCAACCCCTTTCAGGCTTAGGCTCTCTAGAGTTGACACCATTATGCTCAGACATTCACCTCAAAGTTCCANCACTAAATAGCCCTAAGTCTAGTGTCTTTTATGTGATGTTTCTCACTCTTCCTGAGTTATTCAAGGGAATAGAAAGAGATTAGAGCAGTCTAGAAGATGGTAGGAAGTGAGCAGTAGAGAAGAGCACAGGATCCCCATCATTCCAATGACACCTAGCATCACACCATAGAGCAACCTGCATATGTTTTTGCTTGTCCAGTTAACTCTATCAACATTGTTTCTTGGGGATGATCAACCCCTTTCAGGCTTAGGCTCTCTAGAGTTGACACCATTATGCTCAGACATTCACCTCAAAGTTCCAGTCCATGCCACAGTGACTCCAAGCTTTTGTTTAGAGTCCAAAGACATCACACTATAGAATGAGCCACAAGCTAATTTTACTGTCAGCCATTTTATTTCAGGAGCCTCACTGTCCTTTGCAACTGAGCCTTGTTCAGAGAAACTAGTCCAGCCTTTACAGTTCTTCCTAGCTTCATCCACACATGATTTGAACAATTTTCATGAATTTGAGCAAACTCCAGACAGTGGAGGACAGGCAAGCCTGGCATTCTGAAGGCTTGGATTTCTATGGAGTTGCAAAGCGTTAGATAAGACTTAGTGATTAACCACCACTACCTAGCTTCATATCCTGGGAAGCAATTCCCTCCTTTCCATAAGGCACAGTGATCCTGTTGCAGGATAACCCATCTCTTCTCTGAAGCCTCTGCATACCAGAAATTTCATGGGAAGAATAGCCTTGAAGGGCAAAAATATATTTTGCTAAACCCTCACCACCCTTTTGGCAGAAAGCGAAGAGGAACTAGAAAGCCTCTTGATGAAAGTGGAGAGTGAGAAAGTTGGCTTAAAGCTCAACATTCAAAAAATGAAGATCATGGCATCCAGTCACATCACTTCATGGGAAATAGATGGGGAAACAGTGGAGACAGTGTCAGACCTTATTTTGGGGGGCTCCAAAATCACTGCAGCAGATAGTGATTGCAGCCATGAAATTAAAAGACGCTTACTCCTTGGAAGAAAAGTTATGACCAACTTAGATAGTATATTCAAAAGCAGAGACATTACTTTGCCAACTAAGGTCTGTCTAGTCAAGGTTGTGGTTTTTCCTGTTGTCATATATGGATGTGAGAGTTGGACTGTGAAGGAGGCTGAGTGCCAAAGAATTGATGCATTTGAACTGTGGTGTTGGAGAAGACTCTTGACAGTCCCTTGAACTGCAAGGAGATCCAACCAGTCCATTCTGAAGGAGATCAACCCTGGGATTTCTTTTGAAGGAATGATGCTGAAGCTGAAACTCCAGTACTTTGGCCACCTCATGCAAAGTGTTGACTCTTTGGAAAAAGGTCTGATGCTGGGAGGGATTGGGAGCAGGAGGAGAAGGGGAAGACAGAGGATGAGATGGCTGGATGGCATCACTAACTTGATGGACATGAGTCTGAGTGAACTCCAGGAGTTGGTGAGGGACAGGGAGGCCTGGTGTGCTGTGATTCATAGGGTCACAAAGTCGGACACAACTGAGCGACTGAACTGAACCACTAGAAGTCAACCTTCTATATTCATTGGAAAGACTGATGCTGAAGCTCCAATACTTTGGCCACCTGATGTGAAGAACTGACTCATTGGAAAAGACCCTGATGCTGGGAAAGATTGAAGACAGGAGGAGAAGGGAACAACAGAGGATATGATGGTTAGGGATGGCATCACCGACTCAATCGACCTCAGTCTGAGAAAATTCCAGGAGATGGTGAAAGGTAAGGAAGCCTGGTGTGCTGCAGTCCATGGGGTTGCAAAGAATTAGACACAACTTAGTAGCTATACAACCACCACTAGAAAATGTGTATCCCCACATACACAAAAAAAGTGCTGCTGGTGCCCTAGTCATAGCCCCTGGCTGTTACCATTTCTGGGAAAACCCTCCTTCCACCCAAGTACAAGCACTTTGCCTGAGGCCTTCTTCTGGACACTTGTATACTCTGCCTAACACTGAACAGACCAGAAATACTGATGAGTTACCCACAAATGAGGTACTCAGAGGAATGTTGTATACTGTTTCCAGAGCTCCCTCACAGGCTTGAGCTCCACTTGCCCACCATGATCAATTGCTTGATCAATCACTTTCAATGACTTGATTTCTTTACCAAAGTTCTCTGAGATCATCTCCCAGCAGATGACTTGCACCCAAATTCTTCTTTCAGAGCTTAGTTCTAGAAGAACATAAACTAAGATGCCCAGTTCCTAGTTCAGCGTAATCAAGAGGACTCAGGCTGGAGAGCAGCCAGGAACAATGTCAGACATACAATCTCAGAACACTTCAGAAGAGCACAAAATCCAAGCAGGGAAGGGACAGGGAAGCAAAACTTGGCAGGTGGTCAACAATCTCTGCTCATAATTGGAGGAGTTAAGAGAAGGCAGAATACAGAGGTAGCACTGGGGAAAGAATCCATACATAGATGACATGGGCTGTTAGCACTATCTCTGACTATCAGGCAGAGGGAAGCCCCAGGGAAGAATGCACAGAATCCTTAATCCTGAACTTGTGCTTTTCAGAGTATTAGTAATGAGACACCTCCACAGCAGGAGGAAGAACTCAGACATGGAGACTGGAATTGCTCCTCTATATTACCAAAATGTGCTCACTCACAGGGTCCCAGGAGGCCTTTGACAGTAAATCTGGTCTTTCCAATAAGATTACACATTTAAACAGATTCTTTGTACTCAGTACTCAGCAAAATTAAACCAGACATACAGGGCTACACATGTATCAACAAATAAATCTCAAATAACAGCAACTGTACTGCTTTATCATTTACAGATGATTACATACACTGTTTAAACATCACAGCCATTTTGCATGGTCAATAGGAAAAAGTGTCTTTTCCTTTCTCAGTATTGTATACACAGTGTCTGTGAGTTTACACATGGATGCGTTGAATTACTATGGACAAATGGAGTCACTCAGCCACTGGAATCTCAGTGAAGTCTGGTAGTCAATTCCTGCCTAAATTATAAATGTTAACATTCTCTCAACTGACTCTCCACAACCCCAATTTCTGGATTCAAATTTCCAGCTCAGAATAAAAGGTAATATAAATGTAACCATATTTTCAGAATTTTAAAAAGAGAGCAAGTTTTTCCCTTTTCACTTCTGCTTTCTCTTGAAAGATGGAGCTTATTTTGTCAAACACACACACAAGTTTTTCTTTAGAAAAATTCTGTTGAATTTGTTTTTCTATTCCAGGATATTTCAATCACTAAGTATGTTTTATGTGACCAGTGCATTGGTAAATATAAAAGTCTGGTCTTGACAATTTCATAGTTTGGAAAAACTGATACATCTGAAAACTAAAAGGAAGGTTGGATCTGCTGTTTAAATGATATGTAAACAATTGCTTTATCTTCTTATAGGGAGAAGGAAATGGCAACACACTCTAGTACTATTGCCTGGAAAATCCCATGGACAGAGGAGCCTGGTAGGTTACAGTCTATGGAGTTGCAAAGAGTCAGACAGGACTGAGTGACTTCACTAAGCAACAAATATTATCACAAATTTACATCACTATTTTAAGCTTCTAACCCTGATTCTAGAAAATTACACTTCAGTATCTGTTGATTATTCACTATAGGAAAAGACCTGAGTTATTTTCTTCCTCTGGGGTGGGGTTGGGAGAGTAAGAAGGTATAAAAAAGGAATATACATAGTATTTGACTTAGAGAAAAAAAATTGCACCAGACAAAATTGAGCAATTATTTCAAGTTCTTTTAACCTTTCTAATGCAATTATCTAGAAAAAATTAAGATAATAATAACATCCACAGGTTTTTAATGAGAGTTTAAAAACTGATTCTTAAATGTTTAGCATTGAGCCTGACATTAGTATTCAGTAAAGAATGATATTTAAAATAAAACAATTAAGACATAAATATGAAGTGGAAAAAATGAAATTCTACAGGATTCACCAAAAAAAAAAAAAAAATTATCCTCCCTCACTCTACCTTTAAACCCTGTATTTGGACTCATACTTTACTGTTCTCTTTGATAAGGTCTTGGCCTATCTCTAAATTTTCTAGTCAATCTTAGATCAGTTCTTAAGTGCTCTGGTTACATTTAGTTACCAAATGCTACTCCCATATCAGTACTAAAAAATGTATTAGTCCTGTGTAATGGTCAAAATTCCAACCTTCACTTACAGTTAAACTCTTCTGCAATTTGGGCCAGCTTCGGTGGAAGTCTGCAGGGGCAAACTGCTCTCCCTAAAGCTTACCCTCCTCCCCTCACCCAGAGATTTCTAGTCATGGTTTCTGAGCCTGTCTTTTGCCCAAAAGTCAGAATGAGGTCATTTAGTTGGGCCTAATCCAGGAGGACAGGTGTCCTTATAAGAAAAGGACAAGTTTAGACCTAGACACAGACACACACACACAGACAGCACCATGTAAAGATGAAAGCAGAGAGGGAATGATGCTTCCCCAAGCCAGGGAACACCAGACTGCCAAAGTACCAGAAACTGGGGGAAGTGCTCCAAACAGATTTCCCCCTCATTGTCCTCAGAAGGAAGCAACCCTGCCAGTACCTTCATCTCAGGCTTCCAGGCTCTGAAGCTATGAAACAAAAGGTTTCCATTGTTTTAAGCCATTTGGTTTGTGATACTTTGTGATGGTAACTGCAGCAAACTATATATTTTGCTATATATGTGTATACACACTGGTTTGCATAGTTATATGTATTATAGATTATGTATACAATGAAACAAACTGCTTTCAATTATTTGAATATTTATTTTTCTACATAGCCTATGTAGAAATTATTACAATTTTTCAAATTGTCTCATTCAATACTTTTAATTGTAAAGAAAGAATAAACAATTCAGGAGGAATTTATTTTCTCATTTATCACTTTTTAAGTCAAAGTTTTCACTTCAACTTCAAGATAAGTTATAATTTAAAATGAGAGTATCAGATATTAAAATTTGATTGCCATCTTGATGCAATACTATCAATTGCTTCTAACCCTATGTTTAAGAAGCAATTCTTGAAGTTTATGGGTTAGAGATTTAAATTTCCCCTGGGCACCTAGAATTACCTGGTCCATATTAAGAGAAACAGAACTGAGAGTTATGAAATTAGCAATTCCTCATTTTATTTCTAAGAGCAACAGAGTTGAAATAATTTTTTTCACTTTTATTCAAGCATTCTCTGCTACGAGAGTGAATATCTTCTAAATATTAGGAAGCAAGCCAAATGAGGTTTAATAGGGTTCTGGATAGCCCAGATGCATCTTGCTTCTTACCAAACCCTAATCTCAGATTAGGCATTCTAGAAGATGCCTTATTGAAAGACAGTTGTAGTTAACTTCTCTGAAGTAACATCAGCCATTTATTTCTCCTCACTTTAGCATATGTTATTTTCCCAAGACAGACAAAGAATTAACTTCTTACTCATTTAGACATTCACTCTTAATTGTTTTGAACTTTCTTGGCCAAATGGAGGAATCATTTTTCTGGTCTTAAAATAAAACAGTAGCATTGCTTTTCCCACCCAAGAGAAAATTAATTCTGACCACAAAAGACTGCATTTCAGTTCAGGGCAATGTGTGAATTAATTAGTGTGAGAAGAAAAAAATCCTTTTTCTTATTCACATACCTTTCATCTTGGTTCTTCCAAACAATGACTGCTTTTGTTCAGTGCTTAAAAGAAGAGGGCACATTTTTCAGGCACCATTGCCACAGAGAAAGCTAGGGAGCATTACTTCTCAGAGGAATTTCTATATTTGATTTAATAACTTTCTCATCCAACCAAAACTTAAATTACAATTAAAAACATGTTTTGATAAAATCAATAGTGGAACTTAACAGAAGTCCTTCAGGCTCTCCTAAGACCAGCCCAGTCTCATTAAGGCAATCAATTCCTAGAGTTTATTTTTTCCATTTTCTTTTGTTTTGTTTTTAATACATATGGCCTGCAGAAACAAATATATATATATATGTATATATATATATGTTTGGAGAGCAAGCATAAAGAAAGTAATAAAATGAAGCAAGAAAAATTGGGATGAATATTATCTAAAAGACCTTAGCAATTCTCAAGATAGTATGTAATTCTCAAACAATGTCTCAGAAACACAGAGCTCCCAAAAAGCTTTGGTCTTCTGGAAGCTCCTGACAAGGTTCAAATTTTGTCAAACTAATTATTTCTGTGCAAAGTTATTTTAGACTACTTTAAAAAAACAACTTTGGGGTACAGTACATGAGTGGAGATTCATCTTGTATTACCTTGAAGACTCCAAGAAGACTCTAAACCAGGGACTTGGAGGTTCCTGATTCACCCAAAACTTATTTGTCCTTGCCCTTGGAGAGCACTGAGTTTCAGGTGCTAACCAGGCTATTTATAGGGCTCCACCCAGGGTTCTATCAGTTTCAGCTGAGTCCATGCATGACTCAATCATTACTTACATCAATCACCCGAATTTCAGCTGGTCTTTCATGGAGCCACTGTAATTCTATAGCAAATAATGTTTCCTAAGTGAAGTTAAGAAACACTTGACTCTTTATAACCTGTTATTCATAACTCATATAGTAGAATGCTGCTGCTGCTGCTGCTGCTGCTGCTAAGTCACTTCAGTAGTGTCTAACTCTGTGCAACTCCATAGATGGCCTCCTACTAGGTTCCTCTGTCCCTGAGATATTCCAGGCAAGAACACTGGAGTGGGTTGCCATTTCCTTCTCCAATGCATGAAAGTGAAAAGTCAAAGCAAAATCGTTCAGTCGTGTCTGATTCTTAGCCACCTCATGGACTGCAGCCTACCAGGCTCCTCCATCCATGGAGGAGCAAGAGTACTTTTCCAGGCAAGAGTACTGGAGTAGGGTGTCATTGCCTTCTCTGAGATAGTAGAATGGTTGCTCCTAATATTTGCAGCAATTAGAATCACCTGGGAAGCCTTTAAAACTCCCAATGCTCAGATTGCACCCCCTGCCAAATAAGCCAGCATACCTAGGACAGGGAGACAAGCCAGAACAAGACAAGTCAGGATTTTTTTTTTTTAATCTACTGGTGATTCCAATGGAGAGCAAACCTTTGAAACCAAGGAAGCAGAATGATAAAGGAAATTAACAGCAGAAACAGAGACAAGGGTTAAGGAAGAACACTTAGGCCCAAGTATTTGGATATGTTTCCTTTTGAAATGGTGCATAAATACACATTAAGAATATGAAGCTGGCATGTATGCCCATTGAGAGCTCAGTGCCCATTTATAATTCTACAGGAGTTGACCATAAATACACAGTGCTTGGGCACATTTAATAGTGTGTCAAAATATAAAAGGGATTGATTGGTAAATCAATAAATGAATGACCTAGAATAAATGACCTTGCACACTTTAAGCATTTTGTTCAAAAAGTTGCAGCAGCCATTAAGAACAACTAATATTGTTTACACCTCTTCAGCTCTCTCTTCAAAGAAAATGTGGAGACCTTAGAAAAGAGCATGGCTGCCATCAAATTAGACTGATTTCCAAATATAACTAGAGGTGATGCTAGGTTTCAGAAAATACTGGGGAAAAAACAGAAAGGGAAATTACATCCAGAAAAATGTTCTGGCCCTCTTTGGGTACTATCTCAGGAACTATCTTGCTTCTTTATAAGAAATGGCAGGAAACTCAGTGTATATGACCACTAACTAAACTTAATCGACTAATTTGCCATGTGATTTGAGGGTGCAGCAAAAAGGCAAATCAGACAAATAATAAAATCATAGAAAAAGAATAAAGCTGAAGTGAAATTCCCATGCAAGATCTCACACTGTAGGTTACCAATTTAATATTGCAAATTGGTGTATAAAGTCTTCAGGATTAGTGATCTACTTAGCAAATGTTGGCCTGCACTGAAATAACAAGCTCTGACTGTGCCCTCATATTAGCATGCTCTGACACATTCACTTTGCTTCCCAGTCTCCCATCACACAGACAACAACGTTCGCATGCCAAGTTTGGAGGCCCCTCCACTTTGGGTGCCTTTTAGACCACATGAACAACCCTTCTCACCCTGGGAAAGCCGCTAGGCCATGCAGGTATGAGAGTGAGAGTGAAGTCGCTCTGTCGTGTCTGACTCTTTGCGACCCCGTGGACTGAAGCCTACCAGGCTTCTCTGTCCATGGGATTCTCTAGGCAAGAACATTGGAATCAAATACATTATGATTATACAGTGGACGTGACAAAGAAATTCCAAGGATTAGATCTGATAGAATGACTGAAGAACTATGGACACAGGTTCATAACATTGTACAGGAGGCAATGACCAAAACCATNAATACATTATGATTATACAGTGGACGTGACAAAGAAATTCCAAGGATTAGATCTGATAGAATGACTGAAGAACTATGGACACAGGTTCATAACATTGTACAGGAGGCAATGACCAAAACCATCCCCAAGAAAAAGAAATGCAAAAAGGTTATCTGAGGAGGCCTTACAAACAGGAAAGACAAGAAGCAAAAGGTAAAGGAGAATAGGAAAGATATACTCATCTCAATGCAAAGTTCCAAAGAATAGCAAGGAGAGACAAGAAAGCCCTCCTGTGTGAACAATGAAAGAAATAGAGGAAAACAATAAAGTGGGAAAGACTAGAGATCTCTTCAAGAAAATTAGAGCTACCAAGGGAACATTTTGTGCAAAGATGGACAATAAAGAACAGAAGAGGTATGGACCTAACAGAAGCAGAAGATCTTAAGAAGGAGTGGCAAGAATACACAGAAGAACTGTACAAAATAGGTGTTAATGACTTGGATAACCACAATGGTGTGATCACTCAGTAGGATAGCCAGACATCCTGGAGTGTGAAGTCAAGTGGGCCTTAGGAAGCATCACTAAGAACAAAGCAAGTTGAGGTGATGGGATTTCAGCTGAGCTATTTCAAATCCTAAAAGATAATGCTGTTAAAGTGCTCCACTCAATATGCCAGCAAATTGGAAAACTCAGCAGTGGCTACAGGACTGGAAAAGGTCAGTTTTTATTCCAATCCCAAAGAAGAGAAGTGCCAGAAATGTTCAAACTACCACACAATTGTGCTCATTCCAAATACTAGCAATGTAATGCTCAAATCCTTCCATCTATGCTTCAACAGTATTTAATCCAAGAACTTCCGGATGTATAAGCTGGATCTAGAAAAGGCAGAGGAACCAGAGATCAAATTACCAAGATCCGTTGGATCATCAAAAAAGCAAGAGACTTCCAGAAAAACATCTACTTCTGCTTTATTGACTACACTAAAGCCTTTGACTGTGTGGATCACAACAAACTGAAAATTTTTTTTGAAAATTTTGAAAGAGGTGGGTATACCAGACCACCTTACCTGCCTCATTAGAAACCTGTGTGCAAGTCAAGAAGCAACAGTTAGAACAAGACATCGGACAGTGGACTGGTTCAAAATTTGGAAAGGAGTGCATCAAGGCTGTATATTATCACCTTGATTATTTAACTTATATGCAGACTACATCATGCAAAATCACAAGCTGAATCAAGATTACCAGGAGAAATATCAATAATCTCAAATATGCAGATGACACCACTCTAATGGCAGAAAGCAAAGAAAAACCAAGGAGCTTCTTGATGGAGTTGAAAGAGGAGAGTGAAAAACCTGGCTTAAAANTATAGAATTTCTGTTTTTCAAGATGAAAAACTTGTGGAGATCTGTTACATAATAATGTGAATGTACTTAAGATTACTCATATACACTTAGAAATAGTTAAGATGGCAAATTTTATGTTATGTGTTTTTCTTTGTTTTGTTTTTACCACAATAAAAAGAAGAAGAAGAAAAAAAGCCTCCTCTGGTGGTTCACCTTCCAGTGCAGAGGGTGTGGGTTCAGTCCCTGGTTGGGAAGCCACAATCCCATGTGCCTCATAATAAATTCAATGAAGACTTTAAAGGGTCTACATTAAAAAAAAATCCTTAAAAATTAAAAAAGAAAAAAGTATGTATAAATGTAGCATCTATATGACAGCATCTGTGTTTTGATACACATTGCTATTTCATCCCAAACATTATCTTATATGAACTTTCTAATAGAAATCTGAAAATAGACAATAGATACAAACATTTTTTAAATACGAAGAAAAAAGATAGGTTTGATAAGAAAGGAATACAAGCTGTGCAATTTAGGGAGAAAACTACTTAGATGCCACATAATAACAAATTCATTATCCTAGTCAATGACTCAACCTTTCCAAAAATATAACTATTTATTAGTAGCAGTGCTAAAGATAGAAACCATGTGATTTCATATAAAATATTTGTGAAACCAAATATTGCTTATAGTAAGTTGTAAGACTATAATATTGTAGNGGATGCCACATAATAACAAATTCATTATCCTAGTCAATGACTCAACCTTTCCAAAAATATAACTATTTATTAGTAGCAGTGCTAAAGATAGAAACCATGTGATTTCATATAAAATATTTGTGAAACCAAATATTGCTTATAGTAAGTTGTAAGACTATAATACTATAGTTTAGATAACATCTTAAAGAAACATTGTATAATCTCTTGATTGTTGCTTAATGTGCATATATATGTATATTGTAGAAAAGGAAATGGAAACTCCAGTGTTCTTGCCTGGGAAATCCCATGGACAGAGGATCCTGGTGAGCTATAGCTCATGGGGTCACAAAAGGTCAGACACAACTTAGCAACTAAATAACAANAACATCTTAAAGAAACATTGTATAATCTCTTGATTGTTGCTTAATGTGCATATATATGTATATTGTAGAAAAGGAAATGGAAACTCCAGTGTTCTTGCCTGGGAAATCCCATGGACAGAGGATCCTGGTGAGCTATAGCTCATGGGGTCACAAAAGGTCAGACACAACTTAGCAACTAAATAACAACATCAAATATATATATATAGCTGTGTAAGATTAAGATTTTTTTTACTGTTGTTTGATATATTATACATTTAATAATAAACAGGCCAGGAAACAACTTTTAATTACTTTTTGATGTTCCTTTTATTCCTTTATTGCTTGATGTATTGTTTAATAAAGGAAGCATTATCAACAAAAAGATAATCCTCTTGCCCTAAGGAGTCAAGGCTTGANTGTAAGATTAAGATTTTTTTTACTGTTGTTTGATATATTATACATTTAATAATAAACAGGCCAGGAAACAACTTTTAATTACTTTTTGATGTTCCTTTTATTCCTTTATTGCTTGATGTATTGTTTAATAAAGGAAGCATTATCAACAAAAAGATAATCCTCTTGCCCTAAGGAGTCAAGGCTTGATAATTATCACATCAACCATAGATACAGAATATCCATAGACAATGAGAGAACTATGACACACAGTGGGAAGTTATTCTAAGGAAAGGACACAATGGGGAGAAAGTTAGCCTTTCTTTATGAGAGAAAATACTGAAATAGAAATTTTATATTTTTATACAAAGCATGTTACACTTAAAAAATAACAGCTGATGTAAAGATGCAATAGTGTGTTAAAATATAAAGAAATTTGAAGGCCTAAAAACATTTCAGAAAATAAGAATGGTAAGACCAAAGAAAAAGAAATAGAGTATATTTTATAAAATGCTATATTTTGAAAATATAAGAAAGAAACTCAAGTAAGAAGTTACAAGAAAAGNCAATAGTGCGTTAAAATATAAAGAAATTTGAAGGCCTAAAAACATTTCAGAAAATAAGAATGGTAAGGACCAAAGAAAAAGAAATAGAGTATATTTTATAAAATGCTATATTATGAAAATATAAGAAAGAAACTCAAGTAAGAAGTTACAAGAAAAAGGAAGAATGCATGAAAAAAAGGAAGGAAAGACAAGAAAGTCAAAGTCATGCAAATAAGTCCTCTCAAATTCCAAAATCATGCTTATATATACATGATGGATAATTTGTAGTTTGAATAAAATCATCATACATAAAACAAAATATGCTAGAGGGTATGAAAATGGAAGTATCAGTGTGCAGTCCCTATTGAGTTTTTTCACATCCAGTGCAAGGTGTCTTTGTGGTTGATAACAGGTACTTTTCTCAAGAGATATCTGACTGCTGATGGGGCACCATTCCTTCCTGATCCTCACCAGCAACCCCAGGAAATACTCCCATCTGAAGTTCTCTTCAACAAAGTAATTACGTTGGTGCTTTTGGTAGCTCCATCTTTCAAGCTGAATTCCACTCCACCCTTGCCATTGGATATCACAGAAGGGTCCTCGGGACCTTTGGCTCATTTGTAAATAATGCTATTACTTTGTTCTTCACGTAAATGTTTTAGGTGTTGTCAATATATTTATATTCTAACAAAATAGTAATCAAAAATTAACTGGGATTTAAAAGGTTGCTTCTAGACAGGAGACAAAAGTATTCACTCCAATTAGTATGAAATTTAACATTTAATACACTAATCTCAACTTCAAGCATTATTCTGAACTCTAGTCTTCATTTACATTTAAATTTCAATGTTATTCTTATCTCAAGCACTTTAGTGAGACTGCAGAATACATATATATAGATAATACCTTCCATGGGTAGATATGATTACCCACAGCAATCGTAAAGTGTTAAACTCTGACTGAATACAAGTGAAATTCCATCACTCATTTTTCTCAATTAGGGTTTCCCAATTGCTGGGAGTTGACAGTGATTGTGTGCCTCTAGGTACTATGTTCCCATTCTTCTCATATTTTTACTCCAAGTGTCCAGCTATGGGTCAGAAATACTTCAGTCATTTGATTGCATAACAATACTTACTTTCACAGTTCTTCAACACATCAGAACATTAATCAGGAACAGAAACATGCTTGTTCTCTTAACCTTCATCCTTCCTCAAACATCCTAAGGAAATATGTGTCCCTACCAGGAATCTTATGGGGGCTATGACTCATCCTTGCTATATCTAGCAATATTGTTACATTCTAAGACCTTACTTCATCATACTGCTCCAGTAGGATTCTATATTACCTGACAACATATGGCAAGTTCTAATAAATATACTCCTATTTCTGCAGAATGGTTAAAGGAACAGACTTTGAAGACAAAAAGTCTTTATTTAGAATCTCAATTCTGTCACTTCTTAGCTTTATGATTTACTTAGCTTTGTCTTCTTAAATTTCTAAATGAGCTCCAATTTTCTCACGTGTAAAAAGAAGGGAGTAATGCCCACTTCACATATTTCTTTTGTATATTAACAGAGATTCACTAAATAGATGTCATTGTTATTTTATTTAAAATTCAAAAATAACTATTATTCCTAATGTTGCCATTCAGACAAAGCAAGACCTTGAAGTATCTTTCAGATTATTTTAAAAATAATAAAATTACTTTCAAATTTTAAATATACTTTAAATACTTTTTCTCTTACTTTATTTTTCTTTACAACTAAAACTCCTGATAAAACATATTAGGTGACTTTTAGTAAAACAAAATATTTGAAAATTTTAAGTAAATAAATATTTACCCAACCATGCAAGCAAATCATTTGTTAAATATCTCCTTCTACTTATTCATAAATAAAGGTTGTTATAATTTTTAAAAAATGTAGACAATCTCAACTCTTCTGATAATATTTTTAAAAAATAGTATTTGTAGAAATACATTCCCATATATTATAAATTAAAATCTTGTCAATGTTATCAATGTAGATGACAATGAGAAAACACACAGAAATACTGAAATCATGCAGAACTAAAAGGTACCACAAAGATCCTACTTTCCCACATTAAATATACGGTACTTTTACCTAGGCATAGGAGGTTTTGCTAATTTTTTTTAATAAAAATTTTATGACAAAAATCAGGTGATTTGCTTTTAATTCCATGTAACTGATAATATGCTATCATTATTAAGATTATGAGATGAATTATGCCCCCTGAAATTTGAATGTTGAAATCCTAACCTCAGGTACCTCAGAATTTGGAGATAGGGCCTTTAAAGAGGTAATTGGGATAAAAGTGAAGTTATTATGGTGAGCCCTAATCCAATATGACTAGTATCCTTAGTGGTAAAAAAAAAACACACCAGCCAATTCAGGATACACAAGAGATGTGGTTAAATCCCTGGGTTGTGAAGCTCCTCTGAAGGAGGGCATGGCAACCCACTCCAGTATTCTTGCCTGGAGCATCCCTTGGACAGAGGAGCCTGGCCGGTTACAGTCCATAGAGCTGCAAAGAGTTGGACACAACTGAAGCAACTTAACACACTAATCCAATACGACTGGTGTCCTTATATAAAGAGGCAATTGAGACACAGACATGAACAGATGGAGGCTCCATGTGAAGACACAGAGAGAAGGTGATCATTTACAAGCCAAGGATAGGGGCCTCCAAAGAAACTAAAATGGCTGACACTTTGATCTCTGACTTCCAGCCTCCCTAATTGTGAGAAAATAAATTTCTGTTGCTTAAGTCACCCAATATGGTGATACTTTGTTAGGGCAGCCCTACAAGCCAAGACAAAGATACAATATTCTAACACTTAAATAAAATTAAGTTAAACCTGGGTCTTGTAAGAGATATTAATTTATATCAAAGGTCAAGATACACATACAAAGGAGTAAGACACAGCTCTGTGGAGAGCAGCTGACTCAGGCCTGTGTGAAATGGAATAACTTATAAGATTAACCCATGTGAAAAAGGTCAAGTAAAGACAAGAGTTAAAAACTAGTGTAACAGA
Source organism: Raphicerus campestris (assembly GCA_006410735.1). Classification (NCBI taxonomy): domain Eukaryota; kingdom Metazoa; phylum Chordata; class Mammalia; order Artiodactyla; family Bovidae; genus Raphicerus; species Raphicerus campestris. Next base: position 636,756 of record SJYW01027819.1, read on the forward strand.
CATTTTTATAACAAAAGGTTGAAAATACATATAGTTCTAGACAGCAATTATTCATAGGTGCAAAATCTCACATAAAGTAAAAATTTTTTAGGTGTTGTCAATATAGTCTAACAAAATATTAATAAAATTAACTGGGATTAAAAAGGTTGCTTCTAGACAGGGGAAAAGTATTCATTCCAATTAGTATGAAATTAAATATTTAATGCACTAATCTCAACCTCAAGCATTATTCTGAACTCCAGTCCTCATTTACATTTAAATTTTATCATTTTATTTTTATTAATTTTTACTAATTAATTTTCCTCAATCCTTTCCAGTAAACATCACAGTTAATGTTTCAAGGGGCATCTATAATAATATCTTAGCTGTTAATGCCCTAAAATACTAGTCAGAACTCAGCAGCATGAATGACTATGTACATATGCCATGATAATTGTTCTGTAAGTCACACTTCTGTTCTCTTTATGGATGTACAAAAGCTAAAAAAAAAAAAAAAAGAAAGAAATAAAGAAAGAAACAAATTACTTTGAAAGATTTTAATTTTATCTTTACATATTATATATATACAATTTTTTTAAAGTTCCTATTATACCAATACCAGACAATTTCACAATGCCATTTTCACTTATTTGTCATATACATACACACACACTCACAAATACCAACTTCAAAGTCTGGAATTAGCACACTCATTCAACTTTGCATAAATATTAATAATTTGGCTTTTATCAACAAGGATACAAAATTGACTCTCAGACTAAAGAAATATATAAAATGTCTTACAAAAGATCCAGGTCTCACAATATTTAGATGATATATATTGAAGTAACAATATATATTGAGTCTGCTTTTGACACCAAGAACTACTACAATTATGGTAGTCAATTCCAGATTTTCTATGCTACTTCTTTTTTCAAATTATATATTCTCACACTTTTGACACACCACAGTAATTACAATTTAGCTTTCAATCTTTATTCCAATATATATGTAATTATTACTGTAACAGCTCTAATTCTTAATGTTATATAGACAGCATAGTGTAAAGGCTTAGAACATATGAAAGACCTAGAATCAAATTTAGCTACACAATTTTGACTCAAGATAGCAGCAAGGGGTATTAACATACACACTACTATATATAAAATAGATGAGCAAAAAGGACCTACTATATACCACAGGGAACTATATTTAATATTTTTAATGACATAATGGAAAAGATCTAAAAAAGCCTACACGTATGAATGTTGTATCAGCTCAAACATTGAAAATCAACTATACTTCAATAATTTTTAAAAAATAGGCTTCAAGCAAAAAAATGAAAGAAAGAGCATACGTATGTACTCCTCTTATATCCCTAAGTCTATCTCCCCTACATCACTTCAGTTCAGTCGCTCAGTCGTGTCCGACTCTTTGCGACCCCACGAATTGCAGCACACCAGGCCTCCCTGTCCATCACCAACTCCCAGAGTTCACTCAGACTTACGTCCATCGAGTTCGTGATGCCATCCAGCCATCTCATCCTCTGTCGTCCCTTTCTTCTCCTGCCCCCAGTCCTTCCCAGCATCAGAGTCTTTTCTAATGAGTCAACTCTTCGCATGAGGTGGCCAAAGTACTGGAAATTCAGCTTTCGCATCATTGCGTCCGAAGAAATCCTAGGGCTGATCTGCTTCCGAATGGACTGGTTGGATCTCCTTGCAGTCCAAGGGACTCTCAAGAGTCTTCTCCAACACCACAGTTCAAAAGTATCAATTCTTCGGCATTCAGCCTTCTTCACATACATGAGTCTAATAAGAAATACAGCCCTAATAAGAAATGATAGAGGGGAAAAAGAGAGATTTAAAAAGATTTATTTAGCATAGTGCTTATAAAACAAGAATCCAGGAGCACATTTTGGAAACACTCAAAAAATAAGGTAGGGACGGTGCCAATTGTTGGAGAAAAGAGAGTAGAGAAAGATGAAAACAGAGCCTTAGAGGCAAGAATCATCTCCCAAAGAAGTATATAGGAACTACAAACACAGTCAAGTTATGGTTTACTCTAGAAATGAATGGTCAAAATGAGGATGTCTATCAACACAATTTATTATCTATAAATTAAAGAAGAAAAAAATCAAACTATTTTATTTCTGTTTATTGTTGTTTAGTTGCTAAGTTGTGTCCAACTCTGTTGCAACCCCATGGACTGCAGCCCACCAAGTTTCTCTGTCCATGGAATCTGAGCCACCTGGAAAGCACAATTATTTTATTACCAAGGGCTAAAATGGCATTTGAGAAAACTAATCAACTAATTAAATGTTAGCCAAATAGTAATAGAAATTACGTAGAGGGCATTTACCAAAATACAACTGCAAGCTTTATGTAAGTGGTGAAACAGTTTCATTATTCTGACAAACAGGCAGGAATGCCCTCTATCACCACAGCACTGCTTTTGAGATTCTCAAAAGCAAACGCAGTAAAAAAATTAAGTAATTGATATCAATCTTAGGAAAAGTAGAATTCTTTCCACTCATAACAATATATGCTTCAATTTAAAGACATATAAATACTTATTTTTCTGTTTCCACTGCATTAATATTTAAATGTGCAAACAGAAAACAATATCCTTTATACTCACACAATATCCAGAACTAGATACTTAATTCAAAGATTCAAACAAAATGTCAAGAAATCATAAAACATAATATTTTCTAATGGTAGATCTGACATTAAAATATTAATTCTTCTAAATTAATAAGCAAATAGAATACACTTCCAAATGTAATCTTGTAGCCTATTATTGGAATTAGAGTCAATGATATTAGAAGACTAAATGTCAGAAAATAGACAAGAAACTAAAAAAAGAAGGCTAGTGTGGATGGGAAGTGGACTAGGGGAAATGATATTTAACATCTAGGCCATTCTAATCAAAGCAGTATAATATTGGCATAGCAATAGCCAAATAGTTCAGAAAAACAAGAGAGAGCTCAGGAGTCAAATATCAGTGCATGCAATCACTTATATAATTGTGAACAAGAGATATAAGGATAGAGCACTCTAACATTCTGGAAGATGTGACTTACAGAGGCATCAGAACCACAGAGCTAAATACAGAAGGTTAAACTTGGAGAGGAGAGAAATAAGAGTTAAATTAGCAACACATTATGGAAAAGCAGCCATTAAAAAGAATGACTTGGCACTGTATCATTTACTTTGGAGGGATTTCCAGGAACTATGCTTAAAAGCAAAAAGCAATGTGCAGAAAAGTTGAATTAATATTATCCTACTTATATAAAGGGCTTCCCAGGTGATGCTAGTGGTAAAGAAACCACCTGCCATATAGGAGACAGAGAGTCACAGGTTTGATCCCTGGGTCAGGAAGATCCCCTGGAGGAGGGCACGGCAACCCACTCCAGTATTCTTACCTGGAGAATCCCATGGACAGAGGAGCCTGGTGGGCTATGGTCCATTGCATAGCAAAGAACCAGACATGACTGAAGGGACTTAGCACACACCCATGCACATATATAAAATGAATTATGAACCTTTCCCCATCCCTGATAAAAAAGGTGTAAGCATGGGTGATAGTATATAAATATGTGAGCAAGCAGAAAGATAAGAAAGAATATGTATGAGATAGATAACTTTGGTCACTATGAGGAGAATATAGGAGAGAATGGAGGGGGAAATAAGAAATTGACAATACTAATATACAAATAGTATATAATTTTGAAAGTTTCACATGACCTTTAAAATTGCTTGCACATTGTGATGAGGGAGGAGATAGATAGGCTCCAGGCTAGACATTTACAACTGGCCTTCTCTTTACATTCCAGGGGGCACGAAGAAGTGGGCTTCAGGCTGGATACTTAAAATTGTTAACATTTCCTGAGACAAGAGATAGGTGGGCTTCTAAGCTCCCCATTGAATTGATTGAGATTTTTGTAGCAACTGCATCTTAGCCCAGTTTCTCCCACTGTACCCTCTCACTTTTCTTGCTCCTTGATACCATGTCCAATTAATTTCCTAAACACAAGCCCTTTATTCAGAGTCTCTTTCCTGGGAAGCCCAACCTAGGGTTTCATATGACCTTAATTATGTGAAAATAAGCATATAGATTATTTCTAATGTGAGTGTATATATGTTAATATACTGACAAAGAATGACATGAAATATTGTCTTCAAAATACCAGTGTAGGGTCTGACAGTGAGAGTGAGATTGCAGGTCACCTTTTCTTCCTCCCTACATTTTAACTTGCTTTTTCAATTTTGCCGTGAGAATATATCATTTTTATAATCAGAAAAATTATATTTACATAAAAAGTTAAATGCTCAAAAGAATAATTATAATCAGGGGGTTATTATAAATTGAAAGGAGAAGAGAAGACAATAAGAAACTAATGCATTGCTTTTCATAGTAGTTAGTCATAAGACACAGAGTAAAGATGATTAATCACAAAATGGGGAATGAACATATTATTTTAGAGTTATTGTGATAATATCTAGAAGAAGCAAAAACTAAAATTATTAAAAATTATTACTATGAAATATGAGGCTTGAAGTATGAAGTGTGGGTAGGATAGTGCCTTTTGCTTTTTATTTTATGATTTCTTATGGTTTAAATTCTTTCTTCTATCATATGTGTTATCACTCTGGTAATAATTTCTTAATTTCTTTGAGAAAAATAGCACTCATTAAAACAAGTCAGAAATAAAATCTTAAAGATTATAATAATAATATTAGAGCTATAATAAAACTGTGGTTATTTATGCCTTTGCTGTCAAACTCCCTTTAGTGTTATTTTCCATAATTTATACAAATACATAAAACTTAAAATAAGCCTTTGCCACCAACCATATATGGAATCTTACAAGTGTTAGTAATCTCTGTAAGAGGCTTCCCTGGTGGTGCAGTGGTAAAGAATCCACTGCCAATGCAGGAGATGCAGGTTCAGTCCTGGGGTCAGGAAGATTCCCTGGAGAAGGAAATGGCAACCTATCCAGCATTCTTGCCTGGGAAATCTTATGGACAGAGGAGCCTGGCAGGCTACAGTCCATGGTGTTGCAAAGAGTTGAGCACAGCTTAGCAACTAAAATCAAAAACAACAAACCTCTGTAAGAATTAGTTAACCTCTATTTTCCTCATCTAGAATATGGCTATAACAGTAACAGCCTCATGGGTGTGAATTAAATGAAATAATGCATATATGATGCTTAGTAGAGACCCTACCACATAGAAGTATTTGGTAAATGATTAAGGCCTGATTTTTCATCTTTCTTGTCAGTTTCATTTATTCATGTAGATTTCCAATAGGTATCATACATCCAAGTTAATTTGTATGTTACCAGAGTAATTACTAATGGTACCAAACTTTCCCTCTCAAAAATTTCCCAATATATCTGTTTAATTCATTAATAACAAACCTAATATAAGAAAGAGAAAGAATTCAGATATTTTTCTCTAGTTCATAAGGCACATCTTATCTCTCTGCATACTTCTTAGCTAGGATTATAGAGAATGAAGATTGTCCATTATACCCAATATATATTTCACATGTAAGTCATACAATCATTGAAGGGTTCAACTCTGTGCCATGTTTGAGTAATCAAAAATGAGGATATCATTACTAGAGTATTATAACAACACAATGTATTATTTTGGATTTGGGTTTACTGTCCGCACCTTTAGAAAGAGTTCAATTGAGCAGTCACGATTATTTTTCCCCACAAAGAACACAGGTAACCCTAAATAAGAAAAAAATCTCACAGGAGATACAGGATTGGATCCCCTTATTTCTATATTCCTCACCCTCCCTAAATAGCTCACTGTATTTCTTTGAAACATATTTCAGTTTCCTGAGATACAAAAATATAAAATTAACTTTTTATTATAAGAAAGCCCTTTGGGAATNAAAAGAGTTCAATTGAGCAGTCACGATTATTTTTCCCCACAAAGAACACAGGTAACCCTAAATAAGAAAAAAAATCTCACAGGAGATACAGGATTGGATCTCCTTATTTCTATACTCCTCACCCTCCCTAAATAGCTCACTGTATTTCTTTGAAACATATTTCAGGTTCCTGAGATACAAAAATATAAAATTAACTTTTTATTATAAGAAAGCCCTTTGGGAATACTATGACATTATAAATGGACTCTTTTCTCATATTGAATAGACTATATATTTTGAAAGATTCTATTATCAGTTTCCCATTTTTTAAAATCAAGCACATTAACTATAAAATCACACTAATTGGCCAAAGGAAATTAGAGTTTTACCTGTGCCTCTTTAAATGATCTATCTGAAGTATCTAATCATCTCAGACAAAGATATGTTCCAACAAAGCTCTACTCAGTAGTGCCTCTGCAAAGCCAGTCTTAGTAATTAGGACTCTATCTTACAGCCATTATCCACACAACTACCAGCAACCCAGAAAACTCCTGCTGACATTGGAGAACATAATGAAAGCATAGTACACCATTTCCAGTCCATCCCCTTTTGAGAGTCTGTGTATCTCTTCTTCACATAGATCTTTTACCTAAAGGAAAGTATCAAATGCTGAACTACACGCAGTAGGCCTAAAGAGAACAAAATTGTATATAAGCAGACAATGATTTTAAAAGGTCAACACTATTTAAATGACTCTAGATTATAACTTTTTAATGTGAGCTGATTTCAGTTCCATTCCAACATTTCCAGTCAGAGATTAGTTTTTTTTTAGTCTCTAAAAGAAATCTGCATATAAGGCAAGTCCCCTCACAGCCTCTCAAACCCACCATAATCATTTCTGCCCCTAAACACATACATTCAATGTTGCCTCTAATACATTAATCTACAATTTCTGCACATTCTACTCATCCCAATATTTGATGTCTTTCCTTATCCATATCACAGTTTTATAAGGATGTCTCTTGCCAGCCATTTCCCCAGCCACATCAGAGGCTGAGCTCTTGCATCTCTATTTCCAGCACCATTACCTACTGCCTGACACTGTCTCCAGGAGTTTGTTTACCTAAATATCAACCTGCATGCTTAAAAAGACACAGCTGTGGCAGAGAATGTCCAGCTTTTTATCACACTCATCTCCTTTTCTTGCAAGACTTACAGTTTTGCCCCATTTTCCAGGCTTCCTTGCAGTCAAGTTTGTCCATGTGATTGAGTTACAGTCAGTTGTGAGTGGAAGTGATGTGTGCCAGTATGGCCTAACCTGTAAAAAATCTCCTATGTGCAATGATCTTTCCACACCCCCAAATTTGAGTCACATAATTATATCAATCTCCAAAAGCAGGAACTGAAGATAGTGGAGCCACAATATGGATTCACCTTATAGACAAATATGCTCCTCAACCAGGAATACCTTCTTTGGACTGTTAGATGCCTGCATGATCATGCATGCATGCAAAATCTCTTCAGTCATGTCTGACTCTTTGCAACACTATGGACGGCAGCCCACAAAGCTTCTCTGTCCATGGGATTCTCCAGGCAAGAATACTGGAGTGGGTTATCATGCCCTCTTCCAGGGGATCTTCCTGACTCGGGGATCAAACCCAAGTCTCTTATGTCTCCTGCATTGGCAAGCAGGTTCTTTACCACTAACCTCCTGGAAATTTACATTGTTAATCCATGGGTATTTGGTTATTCTGTGTCCATGTTTGGCATTACCCAAACTAATACAGAAATCAAAATCAAGTGGGATTACTAGTGGTCAGGCAGGACTTAGTAAAGGAATTTGTATTAGAGGCTAAAAAGAGAAAGATTTATGTTACACAATGGCAAAAGAGCAGAGATAACCTAGAGTGCAAACAATATGTCTATTGAGCCTGTGTATCCAAAGAAGTGAAAGTGACATTCGCTCGAGTGTCTGACTCTGCAACCCCATGTACTATACAGTCCATGGAATTCTCCAGGCCAGAATACTGAAGTGGGTAGCCTTTCCCTTCTCCAGGGGATCTTCCCAACCAAGGGATCGAACCCAGGTCTCCCACATTGCAGGCAGATTCTTTACCAGCTGAGCCACAAAGGAAGCCCATATCCAAGGAAAGTGGTTGCAAAAAGTTACTGTGCATTACTTTTCCTTTCTATTCTTTACAAAATTTTATGGGCTGCATGTGTGTGTCTCCCTATACTTCAAATGTTGAAGCCTTACTCCCCAGTGTGGTGGTATTAGGAAGTGGGGACTCTAGGAGGTGGTTAAGTTAGATGAGGTCATGAAGGTAGAACCCTCAAAATTGGACTAGTACCTCTGTAAGAGAAATAACAGACCAGGAATCTCTGCCTTGTGAGGATGCAGCAAGAAGATGACCATCTGCAAGTCAGGAAAAGAGTCATCACCAGAACCCAACCATGATGGCATACTGATCTTGGATTGCCCAGCCTCCAAGACTATGAGAAATAAAAGTTTGTTGTTTATGCCACCCAATCTATATTTTTGTTTCAGCCACCTGAACAGACTAAGACACACAGTATTAAAGAGATGTGCTAAGGAAAGAATTAATTGGATTAAAGGAAAAATGAAAGGAATAGATAACCTTGATATGTAAAATCTTGGATTAGAAAATTAGAGAACTCAACAACTGCCTTTAGACCTCAACTATAAGAATAAAAGACTGAAAATGACATTGAAGAACAAAAGCTCATTGATTGCTCAGTTAAGCTAAGCGTCTCATCCTTAAGCAAATTAGAATGCAAGTGTTTGCTTCCCAAAGAAGCCTATTGTGTTTCAGATGTCATAAAAAATAGTCCCATTAAAGTGAGAAATAGAGGCAAAATATATTGAAACCCTCTCTCAGACACCATCAGGAAAACATATTGATTAAGCAAAGATGAATTTGTTAAATTTACTGCAGTATGGAAGAACACCACCTTGACAGTCAGTAGTATCTCAAAAGCTGGGAGTTAGAAAATTATATAAAAGTTTTAGGGCTTAGGTTGAGTAAATGTGATGTAGATGTTGCAAGGCAGGGATCTGGTGCAGAATGGGCAAATTATGACATACAGTTTTGCATTCATGTGCACAGTGGGGCCATGGCCTTGAAGCTTGATAAACAAGCTATTGTTCTTAATGAACATGTTAGTTGCTCTTATATTCCAGGAAAAGGCATTTTCTGGACCAAGTAACTAACTTGTGATTCATCTCAGTAATATTTAAATAAGGACAAGGTCATATATTCAAAAGCAGAGGAGAGAATAGTTTAAGCAGTTGTTTAACATAGAGGCAAGAAATTATGTTGTCATAATAAATTTTTAGTCTATAAAAAAACTTTTAGTCATTCTCCATCCAGTTAGTTCTGGATAGGAGGACAATCTATAGGGTAGATTGTCATCTAGAATCATGATCAACCCAAATGTGCATTGCTATTGGATGTCATGATTAAATGTCCTTGATGGATGATAATCTATTGGATCATTCGACAGAAACATGGTTATATATTATCATTTAGAACTCTGAAGATAAAACATTTGAACACTATAACACAGGCAAATGTTAAGGAAAGGATTATGGTCAAAGTTTATAATCTACTTCTAAGCCAAGACTGAAAATTACCTAAATTAAAGAAAAAGAATAGATCTGATGACCTATGTGAAGAGGCTATAATACATNAACATTTGAACACTATAACACAGGCAAATGTTAAGGAAAGGATTATGGTCAAAGTTTATAATCTACTTCTAAGCCAAGACTGAAAATTACCTAAATTAAAGAAAAAGAATAGATCTGATGACCTATGTGAAGAGGCTATAATACATAATTGAGTTATTGTTACCAGACACAATAAAAATTCCAGAAATATAATATCCAGGACAGCTCTGTTTAGAATCACCCCAACCTGGTTTCACAAGCTTCTAAGCAAGGATATCTATAGCTTCAATGGCACTGTCATTCTGTCCCATCAATCTGTGAACTATCACATTAAGGACATGCCCCATCTCCCCCAGATACCTTCTAAAGCAACAAATAAGGAGACTTGAGGACAGAAGAAAGAAGACAAAAATTCCCTTTTAGGAGTTATATTTTGGAGTCTCAAATTGAGAGTTGGTTTTTCTTCTTTTTAACTAAGTTTCCTAAAGTCATTTTTTTTCTTTTGCATTTTTATTTTGAGAGAAAAAAAAATGACATACCAAATTGGGTCCATAGTGACATCAGGTGCTATTCTGAATATAGGCAACAGCTACTAAGATAATCAGATCCTTATCCTGCTTTTCAGATAGATAGTAGTCAATAAACTTTTCATGCACAAATTCAGTACCATTTGTTGAAAGTAACCCAGTGGGTTTTTTTGGTGTTTTTTTTTTTTTTTTTNAAAGACGCTTAGTCCTTGTAAAAAAAGTTATGACCAACCTAGATAGTATATTCAAAAGCAGAGACATTACTTTGCCAACTAAGGTCTGTCTAGTCAAGGCTATGGTTTTTCCTGTGGTCATGTAATAACAAAGATGTGTGAATTCTCCATTTGGCATGTTTTTCTCCCAAATAAAAAGGATTAATTTCAAGGCTGCTCAGATGGCTAACCCACTTATGCTGGGGTTTGCTGCTAATCTTTTGCTTATTTTCTTGTATATTCTAAAAATAATGCTACTTTGCAGAATTAAACCAATGGAAAATACTCTAATAAATCATAGACTGATTTTATTTGCCTTCAGTCAACACTAAAACATATTCCAATGCCTAGTTATTTGTAAAAATTAAACATATACAGATTATATGTATGAGAATTTGTAATACATTATGCTAGTAACCATACTTATAAACTGAACATAAGAATATTTGAGAGATGAGTATCACCTCAACAGCACCTTTATATCTTTCACTATTTTACCAGTTTATTAAAATAATAAAATTCTAAGTAAATTTGTTGCTAAGATTGCAATTTTTTTAAACATAACTTTTAAACTGAAACTGTGTCCTGGAAATGCACGTTTTATTTTTTACAGTGTATCACATAGGACAAATTCGTGTTTTGTAACATCCTCTTAAAATAGAAAGCTTTCAAGTTTACATATCCAGACACATCATTGAGAATGCATTCACAGATTTCCAAAAGTTCACATCTAGATGAGTTGTGAGATCAAGATTTCATTATGGTTGTGTGGCAAGCAAAGGCAATACTGAGAAGGTCACAATTTGAATAATGAATTGATGTTAATGAAGACACAGATCAGCAGATATTTGGAGCATTCAAGGCAAGAGAAAAAGAAACTATGAATGCTGTGAGATGGGAGTGTGACTGGCAAGGAGGCCAAGGCTGCTGGGGTAGAATGAGAGAGAAAGAAGTGAGGACAGAGAGGTAACTAAAGGCAAAGTGTGTGATCTCTGGCTTTTACTTAAAGTGAGATGGGAAATCATTGGAGGATTNGAGATGGGAGTGTGACTGGCAAGGAGGCCAAGGCTGCTGGGGTAGAATGAGAGAGAAAGAAGTGAGGACAGAGAGGTAACTAAAGGCAAAGTGTGTGATCTCTGGCTTTTACTTAAAGTGAGATGGGAAATCATTGGAGGATTTTGAACAAAGTAACATGGATTGGTTTATGTTTTATTATGATCAGTGTGACTATTTTATTAAGAAGAGATTGAAATTCAGAAGACAGGGTACTAGTGGGATACTGTTGAGATACTTAAATCATTGAAAAGAGTCTATTGGAAAATTAGGGTCTTAGTTCAGCTTTGCTGTTCCTCTTTTTTTTTAATTTATTCATTAATTTAGATTGTTTTTAAAATAATCATATTTTGCTTTGCATCTACTTCTAAGCAGAATGAATAGAGTCAGTGGCCTCAGTGATTTTAGATATTAGAAAAAAGAATGATTTGAACANTTCCTCTTTTTTTTTTTATTTATTCATTAATTTAGATTGTTTTTAAAATAATCATATTTTGCTTTGCATCTACTTCTAAGCAGAATGTATAGAGTCAGTGGCCTCAGTGATTTTAGATATTAGAAAAAAAGAATGATTTGAACAAAATATGTTCATATTATGTAACAGGCAGGGAAGAAATTATATGTTCAGAAGATTCTGTCTGTGCAACTGACTTGAATTAATGATGACTAAGAGACGTCAGGCTAACAGTGGAGGCAAAACAACAACAATACCAACAGAAAGTCAAAAGAGTAACTGTAAGGATTCAGAGAGTAGAAATATATTAGTATACTACAGAAATTTTAAAAAGTCAAAGTGACTGTGAGCAAAAGTAAAATTACTAAATGGCTGAAGTTGAAGGCAGGTGTCATAAACTGAAGGACCCTTTTGAGACTCGGTTAATTTAGCATTTTATCCTCAAAGAAAGAGGGCATAAGGAAAGCTTTTAGTAAAGAGATTGTATGATTTAATTCCTTTTTACAAAGACTACTCTTAGAGAGGAACTGAGCTGGAAAGACAAGAGTAGAAAAGAAAAGATAAATAAAAAGATCATTACAGAGGACTGATGCTACCTGATTTCAAGACTTACTATAAAGCTTACCATAATCAAGACAGCCTGGTATTGATGAAGAGACAGAACAATGGAGAAAAGTAGAGTCCAGACATAGAGATGTATAAATAGGGTCAGGTGATCTTGACAAAGTTACCGAGACAATGCAATGGAGAAAAAAAAATAGTCTTTTGAACAAGTGATGCTGGAAAACAGGACATCTACATGCAATAATAATAATATAGATACAGATCTTATACCTTTCACAAAAATTAATTTAAAATAAATTATGGAATCAGTGTAAAATTCAAAGCACTAAAACTCCTAGAAAATAACATAGGAGAAAATCTAGGTGACCTTGGGTATGGCAGTGATCTTTTGATGCGAAACAAAAGTGATATAATGATTGAGATAGATGACTGATAAACTCGATTTCATTAAAATTTTAAAAAGAAAGACTTACTAAACACACACACCACTCTCAAGAGAATGAGAAGATAAACCAGAAACTGGGAGATAATATTTGCAAAGTATACATCTGATAAAGGATACTGCAGCTCTAGGAAGCTACTAGACTTAGTAATAACATCTAAGTTATTCCTAAAGTAAAAACTTCTGTGATGGATTGATAAATTGGCTATTATAGTGAGTGATACTTTAATATAGGGATATTTAAAATTTTTAATGCTATTAAAATGTCATAAATGTAATTTTAATAATTTTGGTAAGTTTACAAAATATGAAAGAAAAAATCATACGGTTTACATTTTTAAGTCTGTTTTTATTACCTAAGTAATATAAGAATCTGTAAGTGACAGAATTAACATGAAAATACGGTTTTTTGTGAAACATAAATCAAGTTCAAAATAGTGCCAAAGAAGTGAAGTTTCACAATTTTGAGTTTAGTAATGCCCATAGGGAAAACAAGATAGGTTAAAAAGAATAATAATTAACATAAAACAGAAAAACGTCAGAATAAGAAATTATTTTTTTAAATTACTTAACATGAAGGACACAAAATACACTTGAGAAGAAAATTAGCTCACTAAGAAGTGAGATTCTATTAAATTCTGAGATGTTTTAAAAATATTTTTTAACTTTGTAGTGATTAAAATGACAATGGAAGTTGGGAAGGTTAAGAAAATAAATATACAAAAATTGAATTTATTTAATTTAAATAAAAAACAATACATTGAAAAACAATTTTAGAAGATTACACTTATCATATTAATGAAACTATTTCATATTTTAATAAATCTAGAAAATGGTTGTAGAAGACATGCAAGTAAATGATTAAAGGATACTAAAATATACAATGAAAGAATATTTTTTCATATTTTTGGAGGCTCTTCATTTGAGCTATAGATTTAATCAATATCTGATCTAAATCCCATATGCTTTGTCTGTTTTTTATGGGAACTTGACATATTGTATTTAAAAGAGACAAAAAAGCAAAGCCAGGAATAGTTAAGAGTTCCTAAAGAAGATGTCAAGAGACTGTACCTAGCCAAATACAAACAATAATTGTAAAGGTATAGTTGTTAAGATAATTTGTTATTTGGTTATTATGGGAAAACAAAGCACAGTAAAATAGAACAACTTGACCGCTGGCCACTTGTTTTGTGAAAAAGACAGCATTAGAAACTAATGGGATATTTTCTTACAAAAAGCAAATGATTGGAAGAAGCATTTTATAGGCAGGAACATTCATGAAAGTAAATATTTAAAATATGTTTAATTTTATTAGCTATAAAGCATGAGTTAAAACTGTAATTTTATGTCCCTTCATGAAAACACACACTTGTTCACAGATTCTAAAAGTAAGGGTTTCCCTCAGCTCAATTGGTAAAGAATCCGCCTGCAGTGCAGGAGACCTTGCTTGGATCCCTGGGTCAGGAAGATCCCCTGGAGAAGGGATAGGCTACCCACTCTAGTATTCTTGGACTTCCCTTGTGGCTCACCTAGTAAAAAATCCACCTGCAATGCAGTAGACCTGGGTTTGATGCCTGTATTGGGAAGATCCCCTGGAGAAGGAAAAGCCTATCCTCTTCAGTATTCTGGCCTGGAGAATTTCGTGGACTACACAGTCCATGGGGTCACAGAGTCGGACATGACTGAGTGACTTTCACTTTCAACAGAAATGTTAAAGGAGGTGGAAGAGCAATGCATCTCTACCTTTTGGTGATGTGGTAAATTTTTCAAACTACTCTCACACTTTCTAGTAACAATCACAACAAACATATCCTCAGGCCCAGAAATTCTACTACTCCTTATATACCCTAGTAAGCTTTTTGCAGATATGCACCTGATGACCATAAATATTTTTCTTAGTAGCATTATTTGTGATAGTAAAAAATTATAAATAGCTCAACTATTCATGAGTACTTGAATACATGTATTTTTTGGTGAATTTTTGCAACAATGTTATAAAACAATAAAAATGGATTAATTGTAAATATATTTTAAATATACATTTCAGTAGAAAACATGAGTTTTAGGCAAATATATTTATTCTGAATCTATAGGTACAAGTTTTTCCTGTTTTTATCGAAGTGTATTTCTTATACAATATTATAAGTTGCAGATGTATAGTACAGTGACTCACAAAATTTAAAGATTATATTGCTTTAACAGTTATTACAAAAATTTGGCTGTATTCTCCTGTGTTGTACAACATAACCTTGTAACTTATTTTATACCTAATAATTTGTTCTTTCTACTCTCTCAATCTTATGTGGCCCCACCTCGTTTCCTCTCCCCACTAGTAGCCACCGGTTTGTTCTCTACACCTGTGAATCTGCTTCCTTTTTGTTATATTTGTTTGCTGTATTTTTTAGGTTCCACATATACATGATACCATATAATATTTATATTTGTCTATCTGATTTGTTTCACTAAGCATAATGCCCTTCAAGTTTATCCATGTTAATGCAAATGGAAAATAAAATTATAGCTGCCTGGTATTCCATTGTATGTATTAGCGTGTGTGTGTGTGTGTTAGTTGCACAGTCATATTCAACTCTTTGAGACCCCATAGTCGATGTACAATTTATTTTTTGTTGTTGTGAAGTAGCAGTAAATATATGTGTATGTATAAACATATTCATATTACTATCCAGTTTGAAGTTTCATTTATTGAAAATATCATCCACAGTCCCTTTTAATAATAGTGTTATCATTTTCAGAATTCAGACTTCCTTGGGGGCCATTTCTGTGGTCTCTTTATTTCCACTGGTCAGATTTTATACATTTGTACCAATGTCACCCTACTCTATCTTCATTCTTACAGCTTTACAAGTCAGTCTTAATGCATGGTACTGTTGGACATAAAAGGTTCTTCAACAAAGTCAATTGTTGTTGTTTAGTCGCTAAGTTGTGTGTGACTCTTTGTGACCCCATAAACTGCAGCATGCCAGGCTTCCCTGTCCTTCACTATCTCCCCGAGTTTGCTCAAACTCATGCCCATTGGTCAATAATACCATCCAACCATCTCATCCTCTGCCAATCCCTTCTCCTCTTGTCCTCAATCTTTCCCAGCATCAGGTTTTTTTCCATGGAATCAGTTCTTTATATCAGGTGGCCAAAGTATTGGAGCTTCAGTACAGTCCTTCCAATGAATATTCAAGACTGGTTTCTGTGGGGTGCGCTCCACAGAAAGAGTAGAGGCAGTGGAACTTCCCTCAGCAAAGCTGAGGGGTCCCGAGAAGAGGTGAGCCTGCTGTCTGCCAACCCAGCCCCTCGGCGAGTGAGAGACAATCAGACGCGACAGGGGTCCCATCTAAGCAGTTCCACTTTATTGTTGCAAACTCCCAGCTTATATAGACAAGCAGGGGGATTTTAGGAGGTACTTTCCATAGTTGCACCAATCACGTTAAAGGTCAAATCACCATGTGCCTTCATTATAACAGGAGTCTATGGAGACCGCAAAGCTAGCCCCTTTGTTTTCTGAGGTTTCCCATTTAGGGCCCCACAGATTTCCTTTAGGACTGAATGGCTGGATCACCTTGCAGTTGAAGGGACTCACAAGAGTCTTCTCCAACACCACAGTTTGAAAGCACTAATTATTCAGTGCTCAGCCTTCTTTATGATCCAACTCTCACATCCACATATGACTACTGCAAAATCCTTAGCTTTCACTATATAGACCTTTGTTGGCAAAGTGATGTCTCTGCTTTTTAATATGCTGTCTAGGTTTGTCATAGCTATTCTTCCAAGAAGCAAGTGTCTTTTAATTTTGTGACTGCATTCACTGTCCACTTTTATTTTAGAGTCAATAAGTTCCTCAATAAGCTTGATCAACTGCACATATACTCAATCCTATTTATTAAAATTAACAAAAGTTTTTATTATCTTTAAGTTCACATGGAAAACTGTTTTTTAAATCATCAAATAATGGACTAAAGACAAACTGCCAGAAACTCCAACCAATTGTATTATAATTGACATTGTGTGAATGTAGTTAGTATGTTTTAAACTAGTAACAAAAAGAAAACTAGATTGAATTTTGGAAACTTCCAATCAAAAAGTTAAATAATTTATTATGTAAAATATATATTAAGGAGATTAACAAAATGTGTGGAGTTGAAAAACAAAGAAAAGAATAAATGCACCTTGTGCAGCCTGCAACTAAAGTAGTAGTGATACTAAGAGATAAATATAACTATTACATAAATAAAATTTAAAAGAAGAGATGAATTTAATTTAAATGAGCTAAGAATTAAAATTAATGAGTTAGAAAACCAAAATAAATAAATAAAAGCAAACCCTGAAATAGTAAAAGAAACAGCAAAGTAAAGCCAAAAGCATTGTAACACTGTAGAAAACCTAGAATTGTTAGGGAAGAAAAAAGTAATCAAAAGAAGATTTGTTAATTTGTAGATTCTTCACAAATCCCTGGCCAGTGTGTGCTACTAGATCCACCTTATAGAATAAAAATCTGACCCTCAGAACATATATTAAAACCACTTAATTCAAAGAGCAACTGTGGGAACTAGAGTAAAAACCCAGCTCTATAACAAAAGCTCTTATCACTATGAATAAATTCTAAAAAAAAGAAAAAAAAAGAAACCAAAAAGCAAATATGTAAAAATATATGAAAATAAGTAAATAAATAAAAAGTAGTCAAATTCTATTTATCCAAAAGTTGCAAAGATGTTTTAATATCATCTTTGATATTAATGAAATTGACCTATCCTTAGTTTATAATGAAAGTGAAAGTCTTTCAGTCATATTCAACTCTTTGCTACCCCATGGTGTGCTATTACATCTATTATTTTATTTAATCATTACTATAACCTTGTAAAGTAAATAGACTAAAGTATGTCATTCTAAAATCAACTATCTTTTTTACCATGTCACACAAAAGACAAGTTAAAGTAACTGTATTAATGAAAAACATTATCAAACATAAATGAAAAGTGTTCAGAAATATGTATGTTATGGTGAAGGCTAATTTAACATTTTACCTGATGTCTCCAACAACTGTTATAGATTTCTCCTTTTGTCTCTTCTCTGTTTTTGACTTTGTGTGTGTGTGTGTGCTCCAGTATATGGCTCAAAAATGTTTATTATCCTGACAATACAAACCAAGCTTTCTTTTCTAAGAAGGAAAATGCCCACAGCTGCTTCAGATTCAAATTCTCCTACCAGGCAATGGAGAGAGATGGAGAGAGAGAGAGAGAAACATGTGATAAATGCATGAGATTTCATTTATCAGGGTGAACCTCACAGGCCAAAAGTTGAGTCTGTTCTTTTGATGTCCTTATTAGGATTATGTATGCTTGGCAGCACCAGTCCCATCATTTCATGGCAAACAGATGGAGAAACAATGGAAGCAGTGACAGACTTTATTTTGGGGGGCTCCAAAATTACTGTAGGTGGTGACTGCAGCCATGAAATTAAAAGACTCTTGCTCCCTGGAAGAAAATCTATGACCAACCTAGACAGCATATTAAAAAGCAGAGACATTACTTTGCCAGCAAGGGTCCATCTAGTAAAAGCTATGGACTTTCCAGTAATCATGTATGGATGTGAGAGTTGGACGAGAGAGAAAACTGAGCACCGAAGAACTGATGCTTTTGAACTGTGGTGTTAGAGAAGATTCTTGAGATTCTCATGGACTGCAGGGAGATCAAACCAGTCATTCCTAAAGGAAATCAGTCCTGAATATTCACTGGAAAGACCGATGCTGAAGCTGAAGCTCCACTACTTTCTCCAAATGATACAAAGAACTGACTCATTGGAAAAGGCCCTGATGTTGGGAAAGACTGAAGGCAGGAGGAGAACGGGACAACAGAAGATTAAATAGTTGGATGGCATCACTGACTCAATGGACATGAGTTTGAGCAAGCTCTGGAAGTTGGTGATGGAAAGGGAAGCCTGGCGTGCTACAGCTGCTGGGGTCATGAAGAATCAGACCCGACTGAGCGAATGAACTGAACTGAACTGAACTGCCCTGAATGAAAGTAATCACATATAATGCACTTTACAGATTGAAAAAATATATATTACTATTTTGCTCTAAATAACTTAAGAAATTCCTGTCATACAGAACCTAATTTGAGGATTTTTGGAGATAGGATTTCCTATTTCAAAATTTGGTAGGTTGAGAGCCCCTTGGACTGCAAGGAGATCCAACCAGTCCATCCTAAGGGAAGTTGGTCCTGGGTGTTCATTGAAAGAACTGATGTTAAAGCTGAAACTTCAGTATTTTGGCCACCTGATGCAAAGAGCTGACTCATTTGAAAAGACTCTGATGTTGGGAAAGATTGAAGGCAGGAGGAGAAGGGGACGACAGAGGACGAGATGGTTGGATGGCATCACCGAATCAATGGACATGAGTTTGGGTAAACTCTGGGAGTTGGTGATGGACAGGGAGGCCTGGCATGCTGCAGTTCATGGGGTTGCAAAGAGTCGAACACTACTGAGTAACTGAACAGAACTGAAAATATGTACTAAAGTATTATTTTTATAACTACTAACAATGTAGTCTTTTTAAATTTTATTTTGTTTTAATCCACTGAGATTTTATTTTATTTTTTTAATTTATTTTTTAATACTTTATTCTATTTTACAGTACTGTATTGGTTTTGCCATACATTGACATGAATCAGCCACAGGTGTACATGATCTCCCTATGCCGAAGCCCCCTCCCACCTCCCTCCCCACCCCATCACCCCGGATCATCCTGCTGTCTCTTATACACATCTAATATAAGAATCTGTAAGTGACAGAATTAACATGAAAATACGGTTTTTTGTGAAACATAAATCAAGTTCAAAATAGTACCAAAGAAGTGAAGTTTCACAATTTTGAGTTTAGTAATGCCCATAGGGAAAACAAGATAGGTTAAAAAGAATAATAATTAACATAAAACAGAAAAACGTCAGAATAAGAAATTATTTTTTAAAATTACTTAACATGAAGGACACAAAATACACTTGAGAAGAAAATTAGCTCACTAAGAAGTGAGATTCTATTAAATTCTGAGATGTTTTAAAAATATTTTTTAACTTTGTAGTGATTAAAATGACAATGGAAGTTGGGAAGGTTAAGAAAATAAATATACAAAAATTGAATTTATTTAATTTAAATAAAAAACAATACATTGAAAAACAATTTTAGAAGATTACACTTATCATATTAATGAAACTATTTCATATTTTAATAAATCTAGAAAATGGTTGTAGAAGACATGCAAGTAAATGATTAAAGGATACTAAAATATACAATGAAAGAATATTTTTTCATATTTTTGGAGGCTCTTCATTTGAGCTATAGATTTAATCAATATCTGATCTAAATCCCATATGCTTTGTCTGTTTTTTATGGGAACTTGACATATTGTATTTAAA
This sequence comes from Raphicerus campestris, assembly GCA_006410735.1. Classification (NCBI taxonomy): domain Eukaryota; kingdom Metazoa; phylum Chordata; class Mammalia; order Artiodactyla; family Bovidae; genus Raphicerus; species Raphicerus campestris. The sequence continues at coordinate 656,988 of SJYW01027819.1, forward strand.
AGAGACAAAAAAGCAAAGCCAGGAATAGTTGAGTTCCTAAAGAAGATGTCAAGAGACTGTACCTAGCCAAATACAAACAATAATTGTAAAGGTATAGTTGTTAAGATAATTTGTTATTTGGTTATTATGGGAAAACAAAGCACAGTAAAATAGAACAACTTGACCGCTGGCCACTTGTTTTGTGAAAAAGACAGCATTAGAAACTAATGGGATATTTTCTTACAAAAAGCAAATGATTGGAAGAAGCATTTTATAGGCAGGAACATTCATGAAAGTAAATATTTAAAATATGTTTAATTTTATTAGCTATAAAGCATGAGTTAAAACTGTAATTTTATGTCCCTTCATGAAAACACACACTTGTTCACAGATTCTAAAAGTAAGGGTTTCCCTCAGCTCAATTGGTAAAGAATCCGCCTGCAGTGCAGGAGACCTTGCTTGGATCCCTGGGTCAGGAAGATCCCCTGGAGAAGGGATAGGCTACCCACTCTAGTATTCTTGGACTTCCCTTGTGGCTCACCTAGTAAAAAATCCACCTGCAATGCAGTAGACCTGGGTTTGATGCCTGTATTGGGAAGATCCCCTGGAGAAGGAAAAGCCTATCCTCTTCAGTATTCTGGCCTGGAGAATTTCGTGGACTACACAGTCCATGGGGTCACAGAGTCGGACATGACTGAGTGACTTTCACTTTCAACAGAAATGTTAAAGGAGGTGGAAGAGCAACGCATCTCTACCTTTTGGTGATGTGGTAAATTTTTCAAACTACTCTCACACTTTCTAGTAGCAATCACAACAAACATATCCTCAGGCCCAGAAATTCCACTACTCCTTATATACCCTAGTAAGCTTTTTGCAGATATGCACCTGATGACCATAAATATTTTTCTTAGTAGCATTATTTGTGATAGTAAAAAATTATAAATAGCTCAACTATTCATGAGTACTTGAATACATGTATTTTTTGGTGAATTTTTGCAACAATGTTATAAAACAATAAAAATGGATTAATTGTAAATATATTTTAAATATACATTTCAGTAGAAAACATGAGTTTTAGGCAAATATATTTATTCTGAATCTATAGGTACAAGTTTTTCCTGTTTTTATCGAAGTGTATTTCTTATACAATATTATAAGTTGCAGATGTATAGTACAGTGACTCACAAAATTTAAAGATTATATTGCTTTAACAGTTATTACAAAAATTTGGCTATATTCTCCTGTGTTGTACAACATAACCTTGTAACTTATTTTATACCTAATAATTTGTTCTTTCTACTCTCTCAATCTTATGTGGCCCCACCTCGTTTCCTCTCCCCACTAGTAGCCACCGGTTTGTTCTCTACACCTGTGAATCTGCTTTATTTTTGTTATATTTGTTTGCTGTATTTTTTAGGTTCCACATATACATGATACCATATAATATTTATATTTGTCTATCTGATTTGTTTCACTAAGCATAATGCCCTTCAAGTTTATCCATGTTAATGCAAATGGAAAATAAAATTATAGCTGCCTGGTATTCCATTGTATGTATTAGCGTGTGTGTGTGTGTGTTAGTTGCACAGTCATATTCAACTCTTTGAGACCCCATAGTCGATGTACAATTTATTTTTTGTTGTTGTGAAGTAGCAGTAAATATATGTGTATGTATAAACATATTCATATTACTATCCAGTTTGAAGTTTCATTTATTGAAAATATCATCCACAGTCCCTTTTAATAATAGTGTTATCATTTTCAGAATTCAGACTTCCTTGGGGGCCATTTCTGTGGTCTCTTTATTTCCACTGGTCAGATTTTATACATTTGTACCAATGTCACCCTACTCTATCTTCATTCTTACAGCTTTACAAGTCAGTCTTAATGCATGGTACTGTTGGACATAAAAGGTTCTTCAACAAAGTCAATTGTTGTTGTTTAGTCGCTAAGTTGTGTGTGACTCTTTATGACCCCATAAACTGCAGCATGCCAGGCTTCCCTGTCCTTCACTATCTCCCCAAGTTTGCTCAAACTCATGCCCATTGGTCAATAATACCATCCAACCATCTCATCCTCTGCCAATCCCTTCTCCTCTTGTCCTCAATCTTTCCCAGCATCAGGTTTTTTTCCATGGAATCAGTTCTTTATATCAGGTGGCCAAAGTATTGGAGCTTCAGTACAGTCCTTCCAATGAATATTCAAGACTGGTTTCTGTGGGGTGCGCTCCACAGAAAGAGTAGAGGCAGTGGAACTTCCCTCAGCAAAGCTGAGGGGTCCCGAGAAGAGGTGAGCCTGCTGTCTGCCAACCCAGCCCCTCGGCGAGTGAGAGACAATCAGACGCGACAGGGGTCCCATCTAAGCAGTTCCACTTTATTGTTGCAAACTCCCAGCTTATATAGACAAGCAGGGGGATTTTAGGAGGTACTTTCCATAGTTGCACCAATCACGTTAAAGGTCAAATCACCATGTGCCTTCATTATAACAGGAGTCTATGGAGACCGCAAAGCTAGCCCCTTTGTTTTCTGAGGTTTCCCATTTAGGGCCCCACAGATTTCCTTTAGGACTGAATGGCTGGATCACCTTGCAGTTGAAGGGACTCACAAGAGTCTTCTCCAACACCACAGTTTGAAAGCACTAATTATTCAGTGCTCAGCCTTCTTTATGATCCAACTCTCACATCCACATATGACTACTGCAAAATCCTTAGCTTTCACTATATAGACCTTTGTTGGCAAAGTGATGTCTCTGCTTTTTAATATGCTGTCTAGGTTTGTCATAGCTATTCTTCCAAGAAGCAAGTGTCTTTTAATTTTGTGACTGCATTCACTGTCCACTTTTATTTTAGAGTCAATAAGTTCCTCAATAAGCTTGATCAACTGCACATATACTCAATCCTATTTATTAAAATTAACAAAAGTTTTTATTATCTTTAAGTTCACATGGAAAACTGTTTTTTAAATCATCAAATAATGGACTAAAGACAAACTGCCAGAAACTCCAACCAATTGTATTATAATTGACATTGTGTGAATGTAGTTAGTATGTTTTAAACTAGTAACAAAAAGAAAACTAGATTGAATTTTGGAAACTTCCAATCAAAAAGTTAAATAATTTATTATGTAAAATATATATTAAGGAGATTAACAAAATGTGTGGAGTTGAAAAACAAAGAAAAGAATAAATGCACCTTGTGCAGCCTGCAACTAAAGTAGTAGTGATACTAAGAGATAAATATAACTATTACATAAATAAAATTTAAAAGAAGAGATGAATTTAATTTAAATGAGCTAAGAATTAAAATTAATGAGTTAGAAAACCAAAATAAATAAATAAAAGCAAACCCTAAAATAGTAAAAGAAACAGCAAAGTAAAGCCAAAAGCATTGTAACACTGTAGAAAACCTAGAATTGTTAGGGAAGAAAAAAGTAATCAAAAGAAGATTTGTTAATTTGTAGATTCTTCACAAATCCCTGGCCAGTGTGTGCTACTAGATCCACCTTATAGAATAAAAATCTGACCCTCAGAACATATATTAAAACCACTTAATTCAAAGAGCAACTGTGGGAACTAGAGTAAAAACCCAGCTCTATAACAAAAGCTCTTACCACTATGAATAAATTCTAAAAAAAAGAAAAAAAAAGAAACCAAAAAGCAAATATGTAAAAATATATGAAAATAAGTAAATAAATAAAAAGTAGTCAAATTCTATTTATCCAAAAGTTGCAAAGATGTTTTAATATCATCTTTGATATTAATGAAATTGACCTATCCTTAGTTTATAATGAAAGTGAAAGTCTTTCAGTCATATTCAACTCTTTGCTACCCCATGGTGTGCTATTACATCTATTATTTTATTTAATCATTACTATAACCTTGTAAAGTAAATAGACTAAAGTATGTCATTCTAAAATCAACTATCTTTTTTACCATGTCACACAAAAGACAAGTTAAAGTAACTGTATTAATGAAAAACATTATCAAACATAAATGAAAAGTGTTCAGAAATATGTATGTTATGGTGAAGGCTAATTTAACATTTTACCTGATGTCTCCAACAACTGTTATAGATTTCTCCTTTTGTCTCTTCTCTGTTTTTGACTTTGTGTGTGTGTGTGTGCTCCAGTATATGGCTCAAAAATGTTTATTATCCTGACAATACAAACCAAGCTTTCTTTTCTAAGAAGGAAAATGCCCACAGCTGCTTCAGATTCAAATTCTCCTACCAGGCAATGGAGAGAGATGGAGAGAGAGAGAGAGAAACATGTGATAAATGCATGAGATTTCATTTATCAGGGTGAACCTCACAGGCCAAAAGTTGAGTCTGTTCTTTTGATGTCCTTATTAGGATTATGTATGCTTGGCAGCACCAGTCCCATCATTTCATGGCAAACAGATGGAGAAACAATGGAAGCAGTGACAGACTTTATTTTGGGGGGCTCCAAAATTACTGTAGGTGGTGACTGCAGCCATGAAATTAAAAGACTCTTGCTCCCTGGAAGAAAATCTATGACCAACCTAGACAGCATATTAAAAAGCAGAGACATTACTTTGCCAGCAAGGGTCCATCTAGTAAAAGCTATGGACTTTCCAGTAATCATGTATGGATGTGAGAGTTGGACGAGAGAGAAAACTGAGCACCGAAGAACTGATGCTTTTGAACTGTGGTGTTAGAGAAGATTCTTGAGATTCTCATGGACTGCAGGGAGATCAAACCAGTCATTCCTAAAGGAAATCAGTCCTGAATATTCACTGGAAAGACCGATGCTGAAGCTGAAGCTCCACTACTTTCTCCAAATGATACAAAGAACTGACTCATTGGAAAAGGCCCTGATGTTGGGAAAGACTGAAGGCAGGAGGAGAATGGGACAACAGAAGATTAAATGGTTGGATGGCATCACTGACTCAATGGACATGAGTTTGAGCAAGCTCTGGAAGTTGGTGATGGACAGGGAAGCCTGGCGTGCTACAGCTGCTGGGGTCATGAAGAATCAGACCCGACTGAGCGAATGAACTGAACTGAACTGAACTGCCCTGAATGAAAGTAATCACACATAATGCACTTTACAGATTGAAAAAATATATATTACTATTTTGCTCTAAATAACTTAAGAAATTCCTGTCATACAGAACCTAATTTGAGGATTTTGGGAGATAGGATTTCCTATTTCAAAATTTGGTAGGTTGAGAGCCCCTTGGACTGCAAGGAGATCCAACCAGTCCATCCTAAGGGAAGTTGGTCCTGGGTGTTCATTGAAAGAACTGATGTTAAAGCTGAAACTTCAGTATTTTGGCCACCTGATGCAAAGAGCTGACTCATTTGAAAAGACTCTGATGTTGGGAAAGATTGAAGGCAGGAGGAGAAGGGGACGACAGAGGACGAGATGGTTGGATGGCATCACCGAATCAATGGACATGAGTTTGGGTAAACTCTGGGAGTTGGTGATGGACAGGGAGGCCTGGCATGCTGCAGTTCATGGGGTTGCAAAGAGTCGAACACTACTGAGTAACTGAACAGAACTGAAAATATGTACTAAAGTATTATTTTTATAACTACTAACAATGTAGTCTTTTTAAATTTTATTTTGTTTTAATCCACTGAGATTTTATTTTATTTTTTTAATTTATTTTTTAATACTTTATTCTATTTTACAGTACTGTATTGGTTTTGCCATACATTGACATGAATCAGCCACAGGTGTACATGATCTCCCTATGCCGAAGCCCCCTCCCACCTCCCTCCCCACACCATCTCCCCGGATCATCCTGTACACCAGCGCCAAGCATCCTGTATCCTGTATTGAACATAGACTGGC
>SJYW01027819.1:663226-685795 GCA_006410735.1 Raphicerus campestris
TAGGTTGGTCATAACTTGCCTACCAAAGAGTAAGAATCTTCTAATTTCATGGCTGCAGTCACCATCTGCAGTGCTTTTGGAGCCCAAAAAATAAAGTCTGACACTGTTTCCACTGTTTCCCCATCTATTTCCCATGAAGCGATGGGACCAGATGCCATGATTTTAGTTTTCTGAATGTTGAGCTTTAAGCCAACTTTTTCATTCTCCTCTTTCATCAAGAGGCTTTTTAGTTTCTCTTCACTTTCTGTCATAAGGGTGGTGTCATCTGCATATCTGAGGTTATTGATATTTCTCCTGGAACCTTGATTCCAGCTTGTGCTTCTTCCAGCCCAGCATTTCTCATCATGTACTCTGCATATAAGTTAAATAAGCAGGGTGACAATATACAGCCTTGACGTACTCCTTTTCCTATTTGGAACCAGTCTGTTGTTCCATGTCCATTTCTAACTGTTGCTTCCTGACCTGTATATAGGTTTATCAAGGGGCAGGTCAGGTCGTCTGGTATTCCCATCTCTTTCAGAATTTTCCACAGTTGATTGTGATCCACACAGTCAACGGCTTTGGCATAGTCAATAAAGCAGAAATAGATGTTTTTCTGGAACTCTCTTGTTTTTTTGATGATCCAGCAGATGTTGGCAGTTTGATCCCTGGTTCCTCTGCCTTTCTAAAACCAGCTTGAACATCAGGAAGTTCACAGTTCACATATTGCTAAAGCCTGGCTTGGAGAATTTTGAGCATTACTTTACTAGCTTGTGAGATGAGTGCAATTGTGCAGTAGCTTGAACATTCTTTGGCATTGCTTTTCTTTGGGATTGGAATGAAAACTGACCTTTTCCAGTCCTGTGGCCACTGCTGAGTTTTCCAAATTTGCTGGCATATTGAGTGCAGCACTTTCACAGCATCATCTTTGGGATTTGAAATAGCACAAATTGTACATTTTAATAAACTTGGTTTTTTTTCTCTTATTAATTTTTTTACAGGGGTCTCACACAAGAAAGGAGGAGAAGGTAATGACAGAGGATGAGATGGTTGGATGGCATCACCAACTCAATGGACATGAGTTTGAGGCAACTCCGGGAGATGGTGAAGAACAGGGAAGCCTGGAGTGCTGTAGTCTACGGGGTCACAAAGAGTCAGACATGACTGAGCAATGGAACAATAATAGATAAGAAAACAGAAGAGTAGAGGAAAAATAATCTTCCTTCTCCTACACGTATCCTGGGAAATTTTCTGGATTCCAAGCATAAATAGAAAATTCTAAAACAATCAATAAAGATGAAACACTTTCCTCTAAAAATTAACATTGTATTTTTAAAGGATAGTAAAAATAAAATAGAACTGTGTTCTCAAAACTCAAATGAGAAAATTTTAAAGACATTTTGAAAGTTTATAGTATATTAGTTCTTCTGAAATAATTTCCTAAGAATTTACTCAATATTGTACTTCACCAAAATAACTAAATACAAGAAAAAGGAGGACATTATTTAAGAATGCAGAGAGATTCAAAAATACTAATAATAAAATTCCAAACATCTGTTGTTTTAAGCACATGAACTGTAAAACTTTATGTTACAAATAGATTCATAACAGTTTTTAGATAAATTCTTGGGAATAAAAAATGTGACTGAAGGAGGTAGAAAGGAAAGAAAAGAAAAGTAAGCATAACAAATATAGAAGAGAAAAGCATGGTAGTAATAAATTCAAAATTACAAGTAAACATAAAATATGTCAATAGGTAATATTCTATCTTAAAAATACATAGTCACGTTAGATTCCAAACTATTAATCCAGCTGTAGATGGATAATGAGATGATAATGAAAACAAATGACACAGATAGATTCAAAATATTGAAATGGAAATATATGTCTAACTTAAATATACCCTCCACACGAGTGCTCTCATCTCCCCTCAAAAAGGGAAAAAAAAAAAAAATCACCTGTGATAAAACAGAATTCAATGTCTAGAAATTATTCAAAATTGCAGGAGAAACAATCACAAAAAATTTTTACAAATACCATTATGCAACAAAAACTAGCATCAAATATGATACAAAATTCTAGAACTCTAAGAATAAGTTTATAAATTAATATTCATAGAAGCAAATAACCACACAAAAATTATTGGATAAAATACACAAGAATTATGAGAAAGAGGATTTAAATAAGGTAACTTATAGGGACAATACAAGGTAAAAAAAAAGAACTTTTTACTCATCAGAGAGTGTACATTTTTATACAGGAATAGGAAATTGAAAGCTTGCTCACAAAACAAAGTTTCAAAAGTACAAATCATAGAAAACTGTAATATTTATCAAATAAAACTAGAATGTAAAAATGAAAGGATTGACCAAAATATACAGCATTTGTAAATTTTAAAACACTTCTTGGCTTTGATCATCTACCATTTACATTCTTAACATTTCAGGAAATACTTTGAAACAGAAAAACCTATTTTGGTAATGATTCTAAATACCTGAGGAACTTTAAAAATAAAAACTTAAATCTCAGGACTCAGCCCCTGAGCGGCAATACTTGTAAAAGGTTTTCTAGGAGATCCTAAAGCACAGTGGGTTTTGAGAAGCACAGCCTATACAGAAGCCAGCAGACAGTTTGCCCTATGGGGCTGATGCTTTGGGGAGAAGCCAACAAGAAATTGTACAAACAAGTTGAAAAAAAATAAAAGCAAGAAACAAAAAGTACACCCTTGAGAAACTTTTTTTTTATTGCTAATGATGGAGAGTGTTAGAATATACTTAAATATACAGAATGTGGAAATATATTTAATAAGACCAGGACTCAGAAAAGAAGTATAAAGATTAAAAGTACTGGACATGGAACTTAGGTTCTCAAATCCCTGATCCTAAACAGCTTAGGACATGTTACTCTTCACAGAATTACAAAGTACAGAGCTGGAAAGGATACTTAGGATGGCCTGATTCAGCCCTTTTCAATTTTGTGATGAGGCTTCTGTCTCCACAAGTTGAGAGTATTCAGGGTCATTTGGTGCAAGATGGCAACTAGAACTTAGATCCCTTGGCCCTTTGTTGAATGCAGTTTATCCTGTTTGTAAATTAAAATGGTTATATTTCCACAGCATTACTGGGATCCTGGGGACTGCCTTCTAATTCAGTTTAAAAGTGGCAGAGGAAACCTGTCACACTGCTTCATAGTGTCACTTTATATTTTAAAATGCTTATGTAAATGGCTTCCCTGTTAGCTTAGCTGGTAAAGAATCCACCTATAATGTAGGAGACTGGTTCAATTCCTGGGTCAGGAACATCCACTGGAAAAGGGATAGGCCACCCACTCCAGTATTCTGGCCTAGAGAATTCCATGGACTGTGTGGTCCATGGGGTCACAAACAGTCAGACACAGCTGAGCAAATTTCATTCACTCATTAACAAGAGATCGTGAATTTAGAAGTTAGGAAGCAAGTCAAATGCTAAGGGCAGAACTAATCTGGCAGACCCTTCTATTTGGCCCAGTATGGTGGGTTTTTTTCCCCTCTAGCTGTAACAACATGGGAGACCTAGGTTCGATCCCTGGGTTGGGAAGATCCCCTGGAGAAGGAGATGGCAACCCACTCCAGTATTCTTGCCTGGAGAATCCCAAGGACAGAGGAGCCTGGTGGGCTGCAGTCCACAGGGTCACAAAGAGTCGGACACGACTGAGTGACTTTACAAAAAAGCTGTAACTTTAAATATCTTCAGTCATTTCCAGAATGCCACAGTCTCCATCATTTCCTATTGTTTCCAGTGATTCAATTAATATATTTAATTACCTGCCTGATTTCAGCTATTAAGGATAGTTAAAATCATGAGAGTAGGTAAGATTACTCAGCAAAGGAAGAAGGCCATAGTCCTGCATCTAATTTGAGTGGACTGGAAGTGGAAAAGGACTAGAAAAAAACAATCAAAAGGAAAGGTGTGAGAGATAAGAGGAAAAACCAAGAGAAGGCTACAATTCAGTACATAAAATGAGTATGGATGAATGACTCTATGTGCAACTAGAAACAGTTTCAGTTCAGTTCAGTCATTCAGTCGTATCCGACTCTTTGCGACCCCATGAATCGCAGCACACCAGGCCTCCCTTCCATCACCAACTCCCGGAGTTCACTCAAACTCACGTCCATCGAGTTCGTGATGCTATCCAGCCATTTTATCTTCTGTCGTCCCCTTCTCCTCCTGCCCCCAATCCCTCCCAGCATCAGAGTCTTTTCCAATCAGTCAACTCTTTGCATGAGGTAGCCAAAGTACTGGAGTTTCATCAGCTTTAGCATCATTCCTTCCAAAGAAATCCCAGGGCTGATCTCCTTCAGAATGGACTGGTTGGATCTCCTTGCAATCCAAGGGACTCTCGAGAGTCTTCTCCAACACCACATTTCAAACGCATCAATTCTTCAGCGCTCAGCCTTCTTCACAGTCCAACTCTCACATCCATACATGACCACAGGAAAAACCATAGCCTTGACTAGACGGACCTTAGTCGGCAAAGTAATCTCTCTGCTTTTGAGTATACTATCTAGGTTGGTCATAACTTTTCTTCCAAGGAGTAAGCGTCTTTTAATTTCATGGCTGCAATAACTATCTTAGTCCTTATTTTATGGTTCTCAGTTTCATTACTAGTTGGAAGAGTTAAAAGAAAAAGTTGATAAAATTGTAGTGTATGTATGTGTGTATCATCGCACATCAGGAAAAAGAAGTTTCCAAAGTCGTATACTGAGTCCCTNCAATAACTATCTTAGTCCTTATTTTATGGTTCTCAGTTTCATTACTAGTTGGAAGAGTTAAAAGAAAAAGTTGATAAAATTGTAGTGTATGTATGTGTGTATCATCGCACATCAGGAAAAAGAAGTTTCCAAAGTCATATACTGAGTCCCTGGAGGATCTTTGAGGAAGTGCTCCACATTTATCAAATAAGATATGTAAGTTTCTAACCAGAAATAGTGATTTAACAAGGTGCAACTTTTATCACCAACTTCATCCCTGCCCTCAACTGCAACGACCACCTGCTGGATTAGAAAATAAGAGAATGTTCTCTTATTTTCAATGTCTAATTAATACTGTCTTGCTTAGATACTGTTGAAGAAAGTGCCAATTAGTGTCACCATCCAGTAATGGAATTTTCACACAGCTTTAGACAGCATGGAAAAGCTGATACATCCTGGAATATCATTCTTGTTTGATCAAACACTCTTCGATTTATAATAATTAAGAAAACTACACACCTCTAAACACATAAACTTTCATATACCATTTCTAAGAAGAAAATACAAAATGCAGGAAGACTATGAACTCAAATACATAACGGAATACGTACTTTCCCTTTAATATCGGAATACAAGCTCCTTAAGGTCAAGGACTGGTCATCATGTCCATACATCTCAGCATAACCACTAATACAAAACTGAAGATTTTTTTATGCTAAGCACTGTCCATTAAGAACTAACAACTAGGAACTATAGGATCTGGTTAACAAACAGCCAGGCAGTATCATAGAAAGAATTCCATTGAGGAGATAGATAGCATTCCTCATTACACTTCCAACCTCTGCTTATCCTAGGCTTCAACCGTGTGGAGGAGCAAGACTTTCATTTGCATGCATTCTTGCTTTTGTCCACTATTTACATATCAATCACTTTGACCAACTCCCAGTTGCAAGAAATAAGTCTAAGGGAGGGCATGTCACACAATTCAGGCAAACAAAATGCAAAGGAAAAATGCTTGGGACTTTTGAGAACTATTTTACTTCCTCATAAGACAGAGTGGCAGAAGGACAGTCTTTATCCACTCTACTCCTTCCTTGCTGATTGTAACAATGTCATGTGTAGAGATGATGTTTGGAGGATTGGCAGCCATGTGATTAGATACTAGATATCACCATCAGTGTAGATGGTAGGAAAGAAACAGTATGTGTCCCTGGCAACAGAACTAAGCCAGCCACTGAACTAATATGGAGAATGCCTCACCGTGAACTTCTCATTAGGGTAGTAAGAAATGTCTTTCTGGTTTAACTCACTGTCAGATATTCTGTTTCTTTTACCCAAATATTCCAATACAATATCATACACTAAGGCAAAAACTATTTTTTGGCTACTTACAGCCATTCTCCCATCGTCTTCTTTGCCAGAAAAGTGGCAATCCACTATGGGACTGAAAATACAAGGGGCTTGCTTTCCCATCTTCACTTAAGTATGTAATGCTACATCTTAAGTATGTAATGCTACCTTGGCCTGTCATTGCAGGGGGAAGTAGTGTATGAAAGTGTTCTTGTTAAGTTTTATTCCTTCCTAAATGAGATACCTACTAAGAAGCTTTTGTTTCCTTTTTATGTTTTAACATGCTGTGTGAAGATATGACTTTGACGCTATGGCAGCCATTTTGCAATCATGAACAGAAATCCAACAGAACTAGAGAAAAATCAACCAACATCCCTGACACTTTTGAGCAGTTGAACCAATACTGGAATCACTTGCCTTATTCTGTACTTATGGGTAGCTGAGCAAAATAAAGTCCTAAATTTAAGTCACTTTTAGTTGAATGTTATTTTATTGATCAAAAATATCTAACTGAAACATTCATCAAATAGTGTTGCTGTGAGAATTCATGAGAAAATTCAGGTAAAGTGCCTAGTGTTTTTACAAAATGAGTACTAGAAAACTTTAACTAATATTACTATTTTTAGTAAGTTATGTATATAATGTATATAATGTCTCCCTAGACCCTTACCTTCCTCTAGTACCATCAGTTTCCTTATTTTAGGAAAATGACCCCCTGCTTTACAGACTCCATCTCACTATCTGATGGGAACTGTCTTCTAAAAAGGTCCAAATTCACAGGTCATGCTCTTGGTCCAGGAGGAAAAATTAGTACCAAGTTGAGTTAAGCATCATGCTCCTTCACACTGGTTACATTCATTAGTACAGTAGCTGAATCAGATACTCCAGATCCTCACAAAGACCTCCAAATATTCATGATAATAGGCTCTTGGGGAAAACCTGCCAGAAAGGATGAAACACAGAGAGAAAAACAGGGATAAGAGAAAATAAAAATAATCTGATTTTTTTCAAACCTTTGATTTCAGTTTCTCAGGTCCCATTGTTGCACTGGTTATTGTGTTCCTGAAGTGTGGATATATATCCCCTCTGTGAAATGCCCTAGTATCATGTTAACATATTAGCTGGAATTGAGTTAGAGTTATTAGTTACTATAGTTACTAGATTTCTGACTAACACATTGTTTTCTATCTTATGAAATCTCACCCTTTATAAAATGTCAATTATCAACTCTATTCATTCAGCAATATCTATTTAGTATCTACAAAATGTCAGGCACTGTGACAAACAGTACAGATTCAAAGATGACCAAAACATAGGCTTTCCTTCAAGTTGCCTAATCTTCACAGAAATCCATGTGTCAAGATCATTCCAAAGAAGATATTAAGTACCTGAAAAAGCTGTGGAAATGGAATAGTAAAAGCAGGCAAGAAGGCTATTTACTCTAGCCTAGACTGAAGATCTAGGTGCTAAAAAAAAGTTGCCAAATGGGACAACAACTGGGAGTCTGAAAGGACAAACAGAATTTGGCCAGGGAGATTGCATTCAGAGAAGTAACTGGATCAGCTATTTGTTGAACCATTAGGACTTATAGATAAATTAAACGGGGGGGGGCTGAAAAGTAAACTCTACTCTCAAAATGTGGGTTAACTCTTGGCTTTATCACTAAGTGGGAGAAAAGAAGATAAAATATGGATACATGAGTTTCAAGCACCTTTGAGAAATTCAAATGTAGATAGTAAAACTTTGATATATGGGCTGGAACTAATTTTATTAAGTGGCTTGTCCTACAAATATATATTAAGGCGTTATCAGCATATAGATGACAATTGGAGCCCTGAAAGTAAATGGTATTATGAGAAGAGAATGTAGAGGAGAGAAAAAGGTACAAAAATGGAACCCTGGGGAACACATCCTGCCACGAAAACCAATAGAGCAGAATTTCAAAAAGAGAGTGGTCAATAATTCATACCCAGAGAGAGAAAGAGAAAAGTAAGTTAGTACTAAAATCTGTCCTTTAATTTTAGCAACAACCTTGACAACAGCAGGTTCAGTTTGTAGAATATGATTATATGAATTGAATAATGAATACAAGGTGTGCAAGTATGGATGAGACTGTAAATTACTGTTACTCTTTTGAGAGGCTTAGTAATGATAGGGAAGAGAAGACCAGGTAGTGCCTGAAGTCTTTGTTTTTGTGGTTTGCTTATTTATTATGAGGCAAATACGTGGGCATGTTTATACACTTAGATGAAGATCCATTACGTAAAGTAAAAGATGNAAATTACTGTTACTCGTTTGAGAGGCTTAGTGATGATAGGGAAGAGAAGACCAGGTAGTGCCTGAAGTCTTTGTTTTTGTGGTTTGCTTATTTATTATGGGGCAAATACATGGGCATGTTTATACACTTAGATGAAGATCCATTACATAAAGTAAAAGATGAGTCAGAGAAAGCAAGCCAAGACTACTGCGTGAAGATGATGTCAATAGGATCAGATCAAGCTAGATTCAGCCAACTCTCTATCCTAAACCTTCCACGGTCCACAAGGCCCCCACAGTACTCAGTCCCAAGCTACTTTCCCATCTATGCTCTTCCTCCACCACCTCTTGTTCACTCCACTTCAGACACGCTGGTCTCTTCAGTCCTCAAATAAACCAAGCACCTTCTAGCCTCAGAATTTGTGTATTTTCTCTCTACTGCTCCTAGAAAATGATTCTTTCAAGATCTGCTGGACTCCTTTCCTAATTTCCTTCAAGTCTGAGTAGATATCACCTCATCAATGACGCCTTCCATGACTACTCTCTTAAGTAGCCACGACTCTGCTGTCTCCCCCACTCTCTAGCCCTCCTAACCTACTACATGGTTTTGATAGTTCTTATCACATTCAGAAACATTATATATCTGCCCATTTATCTGCTTATTGTCTGCTTTCTTTCCCATAATGAAAATTAAAACTATTTATTTGTAATACCATATTTCCAGTATCTAAACAGCACAGATGGTGACTGCAGCCATGAAATCAAAAGACTTCTTGGTAGGAAAGCTATGACAAACCTAGACAGTGTGTTGAAAAGCAGAGATATTACTCTGCCAACAAAGATCTGTATAGTCAAGGCTACAGTCTTCCCAGTGGTCACATATGATTGTGAGAGCTGTATCATAAGTAAAGCAGAATGCCAAAGAATTAATGCCTTCAAACTGTGGTGCTAGAGAAGATTCCTGAAATTCCTTTGGACAGCAAGGAGATCAAACCAGTCAATCTTAAAGGAACTGAATCCTGAATACTTGTTGGAAGGACTGATGCTGAAGCTGAAGCTCCAGTATTTTGGTTATCTGATACGAACAGCTGACTCACTGGAAAAGTCCCTCGTGCTGGGAAAGATTGAGGGCTGAAGGAGAAAAGGGCATCAGAGATGAGATGACTGGATGGCATCACCAATGCAATGGACATGAACTTGGGCAAACTCTGGGAGATGGTGAGGGACAGGTAGGCCTGGCATGCTGCAGTCCATGGGGTCTCAAAGAGTGAGAAATGACTGGGCAACCAAACAACAACAAACAGTGGCTGACACTTGATAGGTGCTCAAATAAATAGTGATTAAACAAATGAATTAAAAAAAAAAAAGGATGTTTCAGTACAAGCTAAATTAGAAGAGAGTAAAGCCACAGGGAAGTCAGATGAGGAGGAAAGGAAAGAATAGAAAGACCAAAGAGCAAACTTACAAGAAGAGACTCAAAGCAATGAGAAAAGAGGTTGGGTCAGAGCTTAGAGCATGGGTATAAAACTGACAGACCATATCTGCGTATGGGTTCCCAGCAGCCACAGCGGCCCCTGGAGAGTGGAGACCTGAGGTACAATGAAAGGGAAGCTCTTTGGTGTCCAGAGAACCAGAAGGTCCTTATGCTGAGGTGTCGGTTGTGTCGTGGTCATCATAGTGAACATTTCCTGGGGTAATGGCAGGAAGCGGTGTGCAGAAGCAAACAACAAATGAGTGTCATTCCTGAGTGAACCAGGGATGTCGGGCGATAGTGAGGGGTGAGACGGAGGGCAGGGGCAGAAGGCTTTGGGACATAGCCGCTTGGGACAGGTTTAAAGACAGTAAATGGCCCTGGATTTTCTAGAAATACACAGCCTGTGATATAAAGAAATGAAGAGCTGGTAAGACTAAAAGTTTTTTTAATTTTATTTTGTTTTACCATGGTGACCTATCTAAAAATTTTTCTTTAAATTTCAAATGAAAACAATGAAATGGTGGAGAATTTTCTTGGTGCCCTCATAGAATGGAATCCAGAGGAACCTCACTGTAATGAAGAATCTGACTCTACTTTTGATGTGTGCTGACAGCTTTTAACTTTCCTCCTGCCCTTGTGACCTTCATCCGGGAAAGTGGATAAGAAAGCATGGGTGCCCTTGCCTTCAGTGGCAGCAGGAGATTCAAACCAAATAAGCCCTCACACTCTGTCCAGCTCCCACCCCCGTCCCCCAACCATAATGAAAACCCCACACTGGACTCCTTTTGTAGCTCTCACAAGTCATTTTCTGATTAGATTGGAAAGCCTATACTGCTCCTCCCCAAAAGTCTCATCAGAGACTCATCAGAGGGTATGAAAGTAGTAAACCTTTTCATACCCTCTGTGTGTATCTTAGTGCTGACATCTGATCCAGGCTATGGGTGGGGGTCGATTCTGTTTCTACGTGTTCCCCCATAACCCGGCTACTAAAGACACTTTTCAGCAAACCCTCACTGATCTTATCAGGCAAAATAAGTCACTCCTTACCTTATGCTCTCACTTCTGTTTATATCTTTAGTTCTCACAACAGTCAAATATTTATTATAACTGACTGTGCATGTGTCTGTTATTATTCTGATTAAGATTCTTGAGGATAAAACTGGTATTTTATTTCTCTTTACACTCCCCCAGGATTTCATCAAAATGCTTAATATTTGATTTATTGAAATTTTTAGGAGGTACAAGGGCAGAGTGGCATTCCCTTGGTGACCTGGGAGTTTTAGTTTTGATCTGAAGCTTTAAAAACTCTACTTGAATGTATTCTGTCTCCCATGAGCTCTCAGAGTCCATGATATAGTTCAAATCATTATATAAAAACAGCAAAGCACAACATAAAGACCACTTTAAAAATATCAATTCTTTCCAAGCTGCTTTCATTCCCCTTAGAAATTACTAAATAGAAGGCTTAGTTGAAGATCCCTAAAAGTTCATTCATTTTCTGTAAGAACTAGGAGAATGCTCATAAAACCAGTTTTGAATAGGAAACCACCATATGTTTTTATGCTGTTTTTAGGCAGTTAGCCTAATTAAGCCTCCTAGACAGGTTAGAGTCCCCCTGTGGAAACTAAATTGAGTTTAAATACAGAATTATCTCAAAATCTATGAGCTTTTGATTGATGCCCCAGTTAATCTTGACAACTGAAGTGGCTTCCTGCTTATCCTCACTTTAGAAAGATGAATAATTATGGAAATACCCTCATTAACTCTTTGATGACTGTCACTGGAATTTATAGAAGTTATTATGCCTAAACTCAAGGCCTAGGAGAGAAAAATAATCAGTCTGTTAGGCATATTTGCTTCAAATTTTCATTTTGTTCCACTTCACTCTCATACCCACAGGCATTGTCTGAAATATGAAATTGTGTGACCAATGATACAAGAGAAGATTAAGAAAGAAGTCTCCACTCAGATGAACATGGCTCTCACCAGTACCAGGACCCCTTACATCTCAAGACTGTTTTTTAATCTTAGGTGCTGGGAAAGAGTGAAGGTGGGAGAAGAAGGGGATAACAGAGGATGTGATGGTTGGAGGGCATCACCAACTCAATGGACAAGAGTTTGAGCAAGCTCTAGGAGTTAATGATGGACAAGGAGGTCTGGCATGCTGCAGTCCATTGGAGTCCAGTTGGTTCCAAAAGGTTGGACATGACTGAACAACTGAACTAACTGACTGACCAACAAATTGTATTGTCTGTACCTTCATATCATCTCAACCTGAATAAGCAAGCATTCAAACACTGTAATAAAATCTTTGCTCTAAAGAAAGGGGTCCATCTCAGTCTAATAAGCAAGCATTCAAACACCATAACAGAATTTGTACTCTAAAGAAAGGGATACATTATGAGGCATCCAGAAGTAAAAATAAGAAAGTGAATAAATTCAGGAAGATAAAAAAAATTCTTGAAGTTAATTTCAGATGTCAGAAAAAAGGGAATTAACCAAAATTATACAACTGAGTTTATACAACCCATGTCTACTAGGTTCATCAAGGCTAACTTGTTAAAAGTGCTCCTTGTATTTTCATTCATCTTTGCTGCTGCTGCTAAGTCGCTTCAGTCGTGTCCGACTCTGTGCGACCACATAGACGGCAGCCCACTAGGCTTCTCTCTCCCTGGGATTCTCCAGGCAAGAACACTGGAGTGGATTGCCATTTCCTTCTCCAATGCGTGAAAGTGAAAAGTGAAAGTGAAATCGCTCAGTCATGGCCGACTCTTAGCGAGCCCATGGACTGCAGCCCACCAGTCTCCTCCATCCATGGGATTTTCCAGGCAAGAGTACTGGAGTGGGGTGCCAATTAACCCTTTACAAATAAAACTTTCACTCATTTTACATTTTTTACATTTTACCTCTTTTTTTTTTTAATACTTTATTCTATTTTACAGTACTGTATTGGTTTTGCCATACATTGACATGAATCAGCCACAGGTGTACATGATCTCCCTATGCCGAAGCCCCCTCCCACCGCCCTCCCATCCCATCACCCCGGATCATCCCGTACACCAGTCCCAAGCATCCTGTATCCTGTATTGAATAGACTGGCGCTTCATTTCTTATATGGTAGTATACATGTTTCAGTGCCATTCTCCCAAATCATCCCTCCCTCTCCCTCAGAAGCCAAAAGTCCGTTCTATACCTCTGTGTCTCTTATATTGTCTCACTTACAGGGTCATCATTACTATCTTTCTAAATTCCATATATATGTGTCAGTATACTGTATTGGTGTTTTTCTTTCTGGCTTACTTCACTCTGTATAATCGGCTCCAGTTTCATCCATCTCATTAGAACTGAGTCAAACTTATTCTTTTTAAGGGCTGAGTAATACTCCATTGTGTATATGTACCACAGCTTTCTTATCCATTCATCTGTTGATGGACATAAATTGCAAATAGAATTGCCTTATGACCCAGCAATCCCACTGCTGGGCATACACACCAAGGAAACCCGAATTGAAAGAGACACATGTACCCCAATGTTCATTTTACCTCTTTTTGAAAATGATTTAAACAAGAACTCTGAAGTATCACATATTATCCTCAGTGTTTTCCTTTAGAAAATGAAGTCAATCATACGATCCCAGAGAGGTCCAAGGATGATCTTAGGTGATTGTAGTGCAGTTGAAAATACTTTTTAAGTGGAAAAAGTATTAAATCAATATTTGTTATGTATAACAAACACTAGGCAGATTTGTCCTTCTTATGCTTAGATCCCTGAAAGTGCAACTGGGGAAAAAGGAAACAACTTTGAAATAGAATTTAAAAGATTTAGATCCTTTCAAACTTCATCCTAAGAGCAAGTTACTTATTCTCTCCGAGTTGCATCTCTAAAGAGAGTCCAGGGTTCTATGATCTCTGTGGTAGGCTGCAAAAAAGGTCCAAATTTTCTCCTCTCTTTATCCATGCCTTTTGTCCAGATGGTGCCTTCCCCTCAGCTTCTAGAGTTTTGGCTATAGGACTTGATTTTGAAAATATAATGATTCAGTATTAATAATGCAGCAGCTCTAAACCCAGTTCTTCAGAGGCCTTGTGTGCTTCCATTTGCTCTCCTGCATCCCTGTCATCACTCTGAGAACACACCCAGACTGGCCTCCTGGAGGATGAGAAGCAAGTGGAGCAGAATCCAGTTGGCCACCTTGTCCCATCCCAGTCTATCCTAACTCAACCAACAGCCACCTAACTCCCAGTCATATGAACACGCCCAGCTACAAACAGCAGTGCTATCTAACTGGCCCCATGAGCAAGAAATGGTTATTATTATTTGTCTTTGCAATTTTGTGGCTATTTTTTAATAGGAATATTGTGGTGACAGATAAGTGATACTGTCGCCAGCTTCCCAGGCCAAATCATGATATTACTATGCATCCGGAAAAATAATATAAGGAAAAACTGTTTTATAAATCATAAAACTCTTTCCAAAAGTATAATTGATAAAGTTATCTGGATGACCTATCGTATTAAAAGCCTAGGTAAAATGTGCTATAATTCCCTGGTACACATATGGTATATGTTTAACCAATATTTCAGAGTGTGGTTTTACACAATTTATTCATTTATTTATTCATGTATGAGAAGTCCAGAAAGATTTCAATTCCAATAAAAACACAATAAAATTGCCTATAAATTATTTATGAGATTCTCATATTGGTTTTTTAATAGAAATGTGTGTGTTAGTCGCTCAGCTGTGTCTGACTCTTTGCAACCCCATGGACTGTAGCCTGCCAGGCTCCTCTGTCCATAGAACTCTCCAGGCAAGAATACTGGAGTGGGTAACTATTCTCTTCTCCAGGGAATCTTCCCAACCCATGGATCAAACACGGGCCTCCTGTATTACAGGCAAATTCTTTACTGTCTGAGCCACCTGGGAAGCCCTATTGTTCTAGAGACTGACAGCATTCATCTTATATGTCCTTAAATAAAAGCACATGTAAATCATTCCAGACAATTGTCTATCATATCATTCTCTTCAAGTCTTCTAGGAAGACTACATCTACTTGCTAAGTATGTCAGGTTCTAGCAATCATTTCTTTCAGAAATATTACCACCTCATTACTTAAATCTCTTCTGAATTAATCTAAGATGCAATATTTTCTGTATTGCAACCAAAGTAAAAATTTAAATGACTTAAATGACTAACTGAATTCTCACAATCATTCCTTTGTATAATCCTCAGGACAACTACCCTTTTTTGCCTTTAAGCTTACCAGCAATTTATTTTGGTTTTTATGGTGAGAATATGTACTCTAAATATATAATTATTAACCAAGAAAGCTTTTAATAGTCTATCAATGATTTCACATTTCAAGTTATAGAGTTTTTAATCTATAGAATGGAAATACAATCCTTCCAAACTTGAAGGATTCCTCTCAGAGGCAAAAATGCCCCAATATACCCCTAAGTACACTCTCTTGCATGTTCAATCATCTTTCTAAGCACAGTGCATGCATGCTAAATCATTTTGGTCATGTCTGACTCTGCAACCCTATGGACTACAGCCCACCAGACTCCTCTGTACATGGGATTCTCCAGACAAAAATATTGGAGTGGGTTGCCATTTCCTACTCCAGGGGATCTTCCTGATCCAGAGATCAAATCTTTGTCTCTTATGTCTCCTGCATTGGCAAGCATCACCTGGGACACGTTTCTAAGCACAGTATCTGCTATGATAATAATAATTAATGTGATCCCCTAAACCAAAGTGGGGAAAAGAAGTGTATAACCTCAGGAATTTGCTAGACAATTTTGAGCAGTTTTTTAGTTTAGTTGCTCAGTTGTGTCCAACTCTTTGTGATTCCATGGACTGTAGCCTACCAGGCTCCTCTGTCCATGGGATTTTTCAGGCAAGAATACTGGAGTGGGTTGCCATTTGAGCAGATCTAGTGGCCAAATAGCAAAGCTCAGGCCCCTCCCACAGTTATGATTGGTGGACCTACCATTGATGCCCAAGGGCAGAAGAGTAGATAACATTCTTTCCCTTCTCTGCTACTCCCCCAAGTACTTTCAGGGCTGCTTACTGGCTGTTACTACCCCAAGAACCATTTTTTTTCTAGGAGATTATCCAACACTTGCAATGAGAGATTTTGCTTAATGAAGACAAGGGACATTAAATAGACTATTCTTTCATTTTCATAGCACAGCATAGTCAGATAGAATTCTAACAGAAGTGTGTTAAACAACTGTGCTGAACCAGAATTATATTGTATTTAAGAGTTTTATTCAACTGGTTAAATGTCTCACCTTCTGTAAAACAGAGCACCCCTAAGAAATACCAGTGAGGTTTGTGTTCCTACAAAAATATTTAACTTGTTTTGGGCAATAGTACAGGAATTCATAGACATATGCTTTAATGAACCATACAAAACATCAAAATTGCCTCATTGCATTACAGTTTCACTTAGGCAGAGAATTACAACCGCTAATGTAGAGAAAAGGATACTTTTATAGAGTCTGGATTATTGTTTTTTCTTTTTTATTTTTGCTAAAATATATACGGTAAATTCTTCTCCACTTTATCTCTTCTCCCTGCCTAAGTACTTCAGGAAGTATTTTAAATGAAACTCTGCTATGTGCCCTGTAATATCTATAAAGTGTGTGTGTGTGTGTGTGTGTGTGTGTGTGTGTATGTGTGTGTGTGTGTGTATGAGATCAGCTGTCTTCAACTCCTTGCAGCCTTCTGGACTATAGGCTGCCAGGTTCCTCTGCCCATAGAATTTCCCAGGAAAGAAAACTTGAGTGGGTTGCCATGCTGTACTCCAGAGGATCTTCCCAATGCAGGGATCAAACCTGCATCTCTTCTGTCCCTGCAAGTGGATTCTTCCCACTAGTGCCACCTGGGAAGCCCACCAGCCAGGGATAGCTCAGTGTTAAAAACTCAGAGTAATGCTTGATTTAAACTTCTGTCAATCCTAACACCACAGTGTCCCTCAAAGGTCCCACTTCTCTCCTTTTCATCTTCTTTGGAGACGACACATCTTACTTACCTTTCCTGAATTAGTGAAATGCTCTCCTGACTGCCCAATGTGGTAGCAATTTCTTTAGCTTATAAACTATCTACCGCCTCAGAATCAAAGTCACCTCTCTCGATCATAGATCTGATGAAGTCATTCTACCACAAATGGTTCTTCATGTCTTTCAGGAATAAATCCACATTCCTTATCCTGGTGTGAAAGGTGTTCCAAAAGACAAATCTTTTCATTTCTATTTACTCCCCACCTTATATAGTTTATCACTCCTCAATCAGGGTAGTAATGAAGCATCTACTTTTCCAAGCATCAGTTCTTCACTTCTGTGAAGAACAGAAGAGATGTGTTTCACAGGCTTAAAACAATACCTAGTGTAGAACAAGTGACCAGTTAGTGTAAGCTATTATTACCCTCATTCTCATTCTACTCTATATTTCCCATACCTGCCTTTTCTCTGCCTATGCTTTAAATTCAATTCAAATACCTCCTCTTTTGTGAAGTCTTCTTCATGATGTGTCAAAATTAACTTCCCCTCACACTGTGTCTCCCCAGCATTACCCTTGAAAATATCTATTGTATCAATATTCAGTACCCTCTGTGCTACAGACAGTTCATCCAGTCATGCATTCATTCAATGAACATAGTATCTCAAGCGCCTACTATATAGCCAGCATTGTTCAATGTTTCAGATAATAAAGAGGAAACAACAAAACTGTGCTTTCTGCTTTCATGAAGGTCACATTCTAATGGGGAGAGATGGATAATAAAGCAAATAAGTAATACAACAGGTATAACACAATGCCCAGGAAAGAAGCAGGAGGACCAACTCTATATGCCCAACTGCTTCTTCCATCGTGGAAGTTCCTGGTGGCCTGAGACCATCTCCTTCCCCTTTGCCTCTTATTGTCTAACACTGTTTGACATTGTGTACAATGAAGATACATTGGGTTGAACTTGAGTTTGTAGTGAAACAATATTTTAGGCAAAAGGCTTCCACTTTCTGCTTCAGTTGCCTCCTCTGAAAAAGAAATTAGTAATACTTATATACATGTGATTGGGGAAATGAAATGAGATGTTTATATAATATTGATATTTTATACTGGCAATAAGCAGATTCCATCAGATGCCACTATGGTTGTTTTTAACAAATGTCTTGTAATAGTTTATTCATAAGAATGTGACCTGGTGAAAACATTCATTTTAAAGACTATTTTGAAAATTTTTAGTAAAGTATTGTTATCCTGGCCCACCTATGGAGATGTGAAAATGGTCTTGTTATATCAAACTAGACAGTTTTATGGTGTTCATTAAAACCATGTTTTACTCAAAAAATATTTTAAATTTTCTAATAGATATTTAAGATAAAAAATCAAGTAGTTACTTTCTGAATGAGTTATTTATTAAAATAATCATCAAGTTCAAGAATAGCTAGAGATATTAACATAAAGAGAAACAGAAAAGACATCAGCCCTCTCAAGGGCTATTTATGATAAGAGATCTTAAAAATCTTTTGATCTAACCATTTATTTTATAAATGAGAACCCTAGAGGAGAAGTAACTTGCCAAATACATCACAAAAAGTTGGTAGAGCAAGCACTAAGTTTCAACTTCCATCAGGCCCTTTCAAAGAAAAGGAAAAAAGCTCTGCTTTTACTGCTTCAGACTAGAAAGTGGTCTGTGGCCTCACAAAGGAAAATTATTTCAGCCTGCCACACTCTAAGACTTCTGAAGTACATGTGTGTATCTGCTTCCATAGTTTCCTGCCTACAGGTAAATATATGACATTAAAGAGTGGCTTTCTATTTTTACCCAAGTGATCTGTTTGAGTGCTTAAAGGTTTCCGTGAACTTTATTCCTACCTGGCAAGCATAGTGAACCATTTTCCTATCCAGCCTTTTATGTACTGGGTAGGAAAATGTTCCGGCACAGGGTAGCCGTATCTAAACATTTTTTTATTGTGCAGCATTGCTACAGATGGCTTCTCCCTCAAAAAAAAAAAAAAAAAAAAGAGAGAGAGAGAGAGACAAGAAAATCAGCATTAAAGAACAGAGGATTTTTTTTTCACATAATAAAGTCTTGAGGAGGAACAGAGAAGCAATGGAGTTTAATCTAGACATTGAATCACAGATGAAAGAATCCAATCAAATATTGACAAATGAAAAACATTCGAACAGGGTAGGTAAACAGCAACCTGCATAAAGTACCATAACCACCCTGACAACCAAGCTTTCACACCTCCTCTGGGGAAATTCAACAGTCCATTACAGGGGCAGGAAGCAGACGTCCTGAAGGAAAACGCTATAACCAGTGAAGACAAGTTGATGAGACGTTTGCAGACTCATCATTGCACACATGACACCCAAGGTGTTTACACTCCTTTCTCTTCTAAGTGGTTTGAGGGTTTTATAATGAGGAAATATGAGAAAACACAAAAGTAATAAGCCTCTCTCCCACATAGCTGTGAGGAGAATAAAATAAGGCCACTTCATAACATTTCTCCTTTGGATATTTCTCTTTCAAAAATATTAAGGAACCTCTTTAAGAAAATTATTTGAGGAAAGGTAAACTTGCATTTCTGTTGCCCAGAATGAAAGGAAAGTTGTTTAAGACTAATAATATTGGCAATTACAAGCTAAAACAAATAATACCATTAGTAATAATATTTGTAATTATGCAGTCTCAGCATCTTCATTGCTCCCTCTTAATCCTGGGCACCAACACTTGCCTCATTTTCTGAAAGAGACTCCTACCTGCTCTCCCTTGCCCTGCTACCAACTGAGCCTTTAAATGAAAATTAGAGTGTGTCTTCTGCCTACACTGCACAATGGTTCCTTCTTCCTCTTTGAAGAAAACCCAACATTTCTCCCTTAAGTAGTCTAAGGTCCTGCTGACCTGTCACTCCTCTGCCTGTCTCTCTAACCTCTGTCCTTCTCCCATTGCTTACCACAATGTGGGAGGAAAATTTTACCCTCTTCCCTTTTTGGTTCTCAGGCTGATCTAATAATCATATTAACATGTGATAGACTGGTAGGGGGAATAAAAACAAATTTAATTATATATGTGTGGAGGCCCCATAAAAATATGGAACCTAAGGGCAAGTTGGGCAATTGAAGCTTCTAGGCTGTGCTGAGCTATGGAATGGGATGAGGGCCTGGGCTTTAAAGGGGAGGAGGGCAATTCACAGAACAATAAATGTTCCTCCTGCCATATAGAGAAACAGAGAGGTCATTTAGATAACATTGGTAGATGGCAGGGGAATGGGGAATTAGTGTTTAATGAGGACAGAGTTTCAGTTTAGGTTGGTGAAAAATGTGGGAGATGAGTGATAGTAACAGTTGCACAACAAAGTGAATGGACTTAGTGCCACTGAACTACGAAGTTAAATACGGTTAAAATAGTATGCTTTATATTACGTGACTTTTACCACCATTTTAAAACATAATTTTAAAAAATTTGTCTCTAGTAATAACCCTTTATTGGGCCAGGTGCCCTCTCTAAATTCTTTCAGGTACTTAAGGGAGAAATAAAGTTTTTCTTGAGCCTGTGGGTCTTGACTGCCTTCCACTCAAAATAATCCACACATCAATAAGCCACACATTTGGGGAAGGCTCATTCTGAACCCCTTCACTACTCTCCTGCCACATCGGCTGTTTTACTTTTCTTGACACATGCCAAGCTGTCTCCCATCTCCAGGCTTCTACGTTTGCTATTCCCTTGGCCTGGAACCCTTTTCCTCCCAGGTCTCTGCACTTCTCCCTAATTCACCATGCTGTAACAGTGCTTGTATAAATGTCACTTTCTCCTAAAGACTGCCCATTCACACCCTATGGAAAACTACTATCTCAGCCTTGAACCACTCTCCACGCCTCCCCTGGCTTTATCATCTTCCTGGGGCTTTTCACCTCATTGCACTTATCACTATCTGATAACTGATGATGTGCCTGCTTAGTTGTTCAGTCCTCTGACTCTGAGATCTCATGGACTGTAGCCCAACCAGGCTCTTCTGTCCATTGTATTTTTGTTCCAGGTCAGAACACTGGAGTGGGTTGCCATTTCCTCCTCCAGGGAAACTTCCTCATCCAGGGAAACCCCTGTCTCCTGTACCTCCTGCACTGCAGGCATATTCTTTACCAATGAGCCACTGGGGAAGCCCCAATTGATGATGTAGGCATGTGTTTATTTACCATGTGCCTATCCTTACACTAAGCAGTAAGTACTGTTAATTGTGTTACCTGCTTAGTCGTGTCCAACTCTTTGTGACCCCATGGACTGTTGCCCACGAGGCTTCTCTCTCCATGGAATTCTCCAGGCAAGACTACTGGAGTGGGTAGCCATTGCCTTTTCCAGGGGTCATGCCGACACAGGAATCGAACCCCGGTGTCCTACACTGTAGGCAGATTCTTTACTGTCTGAGCCACCAGAGAAGCCCAAGCAAACAGTAGAACTTGTCTTATTCTATAACATTCTCCAGACTCGAGACTAAGGCCTGATACATAATAGGTGCTCTATAAAAAGAGCACATCTGCAATGTGTTGTTTTATTGATATTTCTAACCCTAAACATACAAAACCCTACCTGATAAAGATCATTTCCACTTTCTTATCTAGGGAGAAAAGAATTCAGGGTGGTTGTGTAAATTTCCCAAAGTCATACAGATAATAAGGGGCTGAGCGAGAAAGGAATGCAGATCTCCCTGATTCAAAAGTCTATTTTCTATTACACAACACAATTTTGAAGACATCAATAAAGTTTATACTAATAATCATAAATATATATATATAGAACTTACCAAGTGCCAGGTACTTGTTATAGGTACTTTATGTGTATCAGCTCACTTAAGGCCCTGGACAATCAAATGTATTATTGTTTTTATCTCATTTCAAAGATAGGGATGGAGGGCTCAAAGAATTTAAGTCATTTTCCCAGGATAAAAAGCCAGTCAGTGGAAGAATTAAAATTCAGGATGAGGCCACCTGCATTTAGAATCTGTGCTTCTAACTTTCATGCTACAAAGTGAGACCAGATGCTTCCACTGTGTCATTTCTAAAGTGAAACAGGTGAGGCACAAAGTGATGTCAATTTCTCCACAAAGGTCACATTCCAGGATTCCCAAAGCAGCTCCTCTGTCTCCCAAAGTGTCCAATCCCAAGAGTGCACACAGAGCTCAGGACTATCTGGAGAGGGCAATGATCTACCATGCTGGGAGCCAAAAAAGTAGGAATAATATATAGTATTTTGGAGAGCATTTCAATTTATTTATGAACACTTTAGCATAAAAGTCCTGAGTTAATTTTAAGAAGGTATCCATTTTAGATAAAACTGTCATGTTGAAACTGAGCAGGACCCTACAGGGTTTCTAGGCATGGAAGTCTTTCAAACAGTAAGAAGGGAGGAGATGCAGAGACAAGGGAGGAGCAGCTAAGAAAACATAGCGCACCTTTGGGGTAAGGTTCTGTTTCCACCTCAAGGGATACACTTAACAGTATCTTTGAGCTCTTTACAGAACTAAACCCTCCAGCAATGGAAGATATTAGCATTTTTCATTTCAAAGAGACATTCAAGTATTAATAGCCTTAAGAAGTAGAGAAGCTCATCAAGAGACCAATTAAAGCCAGTTCAGTTCAGCTCCGTTCAGTCACTCAGTCGTGTCCGACTCTTTGTGACCCCATGAATCGCAGCACGCCAGGCCTCCCTGTCCATCACTGTCTCCAGGAGTTCACTCAGACTCATGTCCAGCGAGTTCGTGATGCCATCCAGCCATCTCAT
>SJYW01027819.1:685832-698088 GCA_006410735.1 Raphicerus campestris
ACATTAACAGATTCAACAAACTTCAAATTGAATATATTTCCCCCCAAATTCCAGAAAGTTTAAAAGAAACTAAATTTGCAACACACCAGTAACTATTTACATAGCATTTACACTTTATTATTTTGGTATCTGTGTGGGATCCTAAACCCATGGATATCAAGGGATAACTATATTCCATTTGTTCCTCCAATTAATAATCTTTACATAGTTTGCTAGTCTAGAAATTGAAGGTCGTTTTCCTTTGTCTTGTCACCCCTCTAAAAATTTGCTATTCTTTCTTATCATTAGGAATTCATGGACTGTGATTATATTCAATGAAAAACCTATTCCTTACTTTTTTTTTTTTAATTTAGAAGCTCACTTTGCTCAGATTTAGCCAACAGGAAGCCCCTTCAAGTTGGTGCCTTATCTTTTTGATGAGTTGTCCTCATCACTCTTAAGTACTTCCTTACTTTCTAGCATAGCAAGGTATCTCGGGGTTATCTTATACTTTCCCCACATTGGCCCTTGATATCAACTATTTATCCAGGGAGCCCTGGTTTCTTTTAGAGAATAGTTTTTAGTAATCAAGAAATGGGCACTAGGTGTGCTCACTGGTAATGGAATGGCATTGCTTCTAACTGTTCAGTGAACAAAGCTAGAAAAGAGAAAGCACGTGTAATGTGTACACACACATGTACACAATTAGTTCATTTTAATACCTCCAAATCTAATTCAATGCCACAGGATTTATTCTAGTCTTCTATCTATTCCTATTTGTAACTCTCTTCTCCAACGTTTAGAAACTGGGTTTCCATTATCCTCAATGTATTTACTCATTTTCTCAAGCTTCAGTTCAGTTCAGTTGCTCAGTCTTGTCCGACTCTTTGCAACCCTATGAATCGCAGCACGCCAAGCCTCCCTACACTACACTAAAAGGAACTTCACAACGTCTAACTCATACCTCTGTGGCAAGCAACTATTAGAATTCAGTAGCTTGAAAGTGAAAGTGAAGTCGCCCAGTCGTGTCCAACTGTTTGCGACCCCGTGGACTATAGCCCACCGTGCTCCTCTGTCCATGGGATTTTCCAGACAAGAGTACTGGAGTGGGTTGCCATTTCCTTCTCCAGAGGATTTTCCCGACCCAGGGATCGAACCCAGATCTCCCACATTGTAAGCAAGATGCTTTACCTTCTGAGCCACCAGGGAAGTCCTTAGTAGCTTGGGGGGTAGTAAAATTTAGATTCAATGTAATGCACAAATATTAAGGGTACAATTTGATGAGTTTTTGACAAATGGATACATCCATTAGCATCCATTCCTAAAGACGTAAAATATTTCCACTTACTCCAGAAAGTTCACTGATGCCCCATCTTAGTTAATCCCTCTATTTTTCTGGATTTGTTCATTTGCTTAACTGTAGACTAGTTCTCAAAATAGTTACCACTTACCTGTCCTCAAAATTTAAATGCATTTAATTACATAGGTATTTCTTTGTATACAGCTTGTTTCACTCAACCCGTTCCAGTATTCTTGCCTGAAAAATCTCATCAGACAGAGAAGTCTAGCAGGCCACAGTTCATAGGGTTGCCAAGAGCTGGACACAACTGAGCAACTGAGCATACAGACACATACATCCTACAATGCACAAGACAGTCCCTCACAACAAAATTCATATATCCCAAAATGTAAATAAAGCCAAGCTTAAGAAACCTTTGTCCAACTCAAATTGGTAGGAGGGGAAAGAGATGGAAGAAAATACATATCTTGGTTTCATTAACTTACAACTGAGATGATTAAGTGTTTAAACCAGTGAAAAACACACAATAACATGACTCAGAGATAAGTGCCTAGGTTGATCTGAAGTCACCTGGGCTTCCTTGGTGAAAGGAATCTAAGCCAATGCTTTCCATAACTAAAAAGCAAAAAGGAGAGTAGGTTTACCTCTTACAGAAGGAGTCACATTAGTAAAGGGTTACTGTTCAAGCTAAATTAAAACAAATCAGTGACATTTTCCTCTTCATTATGTGCACAAATCTCCCATAAAAATCAATGAAAACCACATCTGTGTAACAGAGATCAGAGTGCAGCAAATTTCAGCTCTAACGTGTTATCCCTTCCAGGGCTCATAAACCCCACAATTGCTGCTCAGGAACAGGAAGAATGTGTGATGAGCACAGTGGCTCAAGCCAAACCCTCAATGAATCATCCAGAACAGAATGATTTCTCTAGTTTATTAGGCAGCTGAGAAATCTTAAGGTTCTGGTGGTCACAACTGGGGCAGAACTCCAGGGAATTCCAAACTGAAAGGGGAGCCACTGCACTTACAAAAACGTTATTTCTCTCAGTTATCAACATGGCCTATGTTTACTGCAGAATATACAAAAATATATGCAACTATAAATAAAAATGTGTGTGCCAAGTTGCTTCAGTAATGTCTGACTCCTTGCAATTCCATGGAATGTAGCCTGCCAGGCTCCTCAGTTCATGGGATTCTCCAGGCAAGAATACTGGAATGGGTTGCCTCGCCCTTCTCCAGGGGATCTTTCCAACCCAGGGATTGAATCCCTGTCTCTTGTATCTCCCGCATTGCCAGGTGGGTTCTTTACCACTAGTACCACCTGGAATGCCCTACCACCTGGGAATTAATAGATAAAAATCATTATCTATTAATTCATCATCCAGAAGCAATCACTCTTTGGTAGAGCTCCCATTAGGTGAAATTTGTCTATGTAATTCCTTTTTTTACTTGCTCAAGATCTATCTGAATATACAATGTTAAACTCTGGCTCTTTTATGGAACATTTTCTCAAGTGACTAAGAAAATCTGTGAAGTGTCATTTTGATATGTACCCTACTAGTCAGTTACCAGGTTTTATCATAATTTTTTCTCACCAATTTTATTTCTTATTCGACATCTAGATTGCTTCATACAGTTCACCATTCCAAATAATACAATGGCAACTATCTTTGTGCAGATATATCTCTCCACATTTTGTATTATTTTCATAGCATACAATCCCCAATGTGTAATTGCAAGACATAATTTAGACCATTTTAAGATTCTTTATATATATACATTTTTTTTCTGGTAAACATTGCATTCATTTACCTTGCCTAGAGCAATATATTCTCCCATCACCTATAAACCCAGCAGATTTTTAACTCTACTCGTTATATCAGGTACTTTGGTATTTCTTCATTATATCTTCTCCCTCTCAGAGGCAAGTGACAGAAGAAGGGGTCACATCAGGTAAAACTGTTAGGATTAATTTATCCTTCAGGTGACGATAATACATGATGTTTTGTTGTCAAATGTCAAGATAAAAAAAAGAAGAAGAAGAAGAATTCTAACAGCCTAGGAAATACTGAACTGAAATTATAACAATTTTACCTTTTGGGGTATGAGACATTTAGGCTTCAGCTGATGAAAAAAGGTCTCCAAGTACATCTGCTCTGTAAAGTCAAATATAATAAGTTTTTTAAAATTCAGTCTTTGTATGTGGGAGTAAAAGGCAACAAATCACCAATGCTATTATGTTTTTCTGTATGGCTGCTGCTGCTGCTAAGTCACTTCAGTCGTGTCCGACTCTGTGCGACCCCATAGACAGCAGCCCACCAGGCTCCCCCGTCCCTGGGATTCTCCAGGCAAGAACACTGGAGTGGGTTGCTTTAGTGGGCAGAATTGAGCTGGTTCAATGAGTGTCAGAACAGATGTTGAGAACTAGGAAATGACCCAATTAGAGGAATGAGCACTCTCTGATGGTCTAAGGCTGAGTATTTTCACCTGTGTAGGACCAGTTCCAGAGAGAAAAGTCATTCCCCACATTTGATTATGGTACACTAGCCCTGGGAAGTAGAAAATTTTAAAGAAAAACAAGATAGGAAGAAAAAAGACTTTAGGAGACCAAAAAAAAAAAAAAGTATCAATATATTAATAGAACATCAAGAGAGAAACAAATCCTTCAAAGCAGCACAGAGAACTAATGATCATGTTTGTCTTATCATCTTAACCTCACTTTGTGATCTTGAGAGTCATCTTGAGGGCAAGGGCCACATCTCAAATTTTATTTCAGTTCATAGGAAAAACAGCATTTTACCCATGGTAGATATTCATAATTTTATGTTAACATAAGTTAATATACAATTATTTAATTTTATATTAATAATTTTGAGATAATTTATTCAGTAATTAATGAAATATTTATCAAATGTCTGCTATGTCTCCAGTACTATTCTAAGCCAGTACTGAGGAAAGAGTGGTAAACAGAGCAAGGTCTCTGCCTTCATAGATCTGAGTCCAGTGAAAGCTTAAAATTTTATTGACAAAAGTAGACGCACTTTTGCTTGGGCCACTGCTTTCCAATTTGATTTTTAGCAGTGCATTTTTAATGTCTATATCACATTGAAATATCACATATTTTGATCATTGAGACTTTTTTGGCATCCAATGCAAGTGCCTCGTTCAGCTTACCATAGTCCCAGCCCTGGTGAGAAATATCTTTGAAAAGTTGACAAAAGAAAGAAAGAAAAAGAAAGTGAAACCACTCAGTTACGTCTGACTCTTTGTGACGCCATGGACTGTAGCCCACCAGGCTCCTCCATCCATGGGATTTTCCAGGCAAGGGTAGTGAAGTGGGTTGCATTTCCTTCTCCAGGGGATCTTCACAACCCAGGGATCAAACCCAGGTCTCCCACATTGCAGGCAGATGCTTTTACCATCTGAGCCACTAGGGAAGTCCCCAGAGTTGACAAGATGATTACCAATTGAAAGTTGAAAATTCCTTGGGGATGATGTGTCAAACATATTGGTTTGTTCAGGCCACAAAACTACAAAATTAGCTGCAGTAGCAGTCAATGATTTGTGACTGGACAACTTCTCAGGCAAAGAAACGTTATTCAATAAAAATGTATTGGTGCCTACTCCCTGATAGCTCAGTTGGTAAAGAATCCACCTGCAATGTAAGAGACCCCAGTTGAATTTCTGGGTCGGGAAGAGCCCCTGAAGAAGGGATAGGCTACCCACTCCAGTATTCTTGGGTGGGCTTACCTCATGGCTCAGCTGATAAACAATCGTCCTACAATGGGGGAAACCTGAGTTCAATTCCTGAGTTGGAAAGATCCCCTGGAGAAGGGAAAGGCTACCCACTCCAGTATTCTGGCCTGGAGAATTTCATGAACTGTATATTCCACGGGGTGGCAAAGAGTCAGACATGATTGAGTGACTTTCACTTTCACTGTGCCAGGCAATATTTTGGGACTGATGACACTGCAGTGAGCCTATTAACAGAGTTCCTGCCAACACACTGTTAACCCTAGTTAGAGTCAAGTGTAAGGGGGTAAACAATGACAACATCCCATAAGGTGTTATCAGACGCTAGTAAGTGCTCTAAAGAAAGCAAAGGAGAATAATGGGATAGTCCATGAGTTGGGGGCGGGGCGGGGGGTGGTGCGGAGTGCAGTGGCTGGTGGCTAGGGAGAAGGGAGGTTGCACAACAAGGGTTATGGTGGATACATTGACTCGAAGGAGATAACAATTGAGATGAACCCGAATAATGGAAAAGAGCCACACATGAAACAATCTGAGGGAAAATTACTTCAAGTGGAGGGGATAGAAAGTAGAATGGCTTTGAGGTTTGAACAACTTTTTTTTTTTGAACTTTTGTTTTCTCTGAAACAAAAAGGACCTGTGTGACCAGAGTCAACAGGATTAAGGAAAGAATGATTTGAGTGAAATTGAAGAAGTTAGAGAGTAAATCTTGTAGGATCTTGTAGAACCTGTGAGGAACTTAGGTATCTTGTTGTTGTTTGCTGTAGTTGTTGTTGAACTCCACTGGAAGTCACAGCAGTGTTTCTTCTTGATTTGCATTAAAAAAAAATATTGCACAATGGTTTAGATTGGAATATGAATACAGGCTGCTTGGAAATATTGAGGTATTCTAGCAGATAGAGAGGACTGTAACTTGGACTACCTAATCAGTAGTGAAAACAGAGACAAGTGGACATATTCTGGGTAGACTTTGGTCTTTCTCCTGGCAGGGACCTCAGCTCCACCATTTACTGAGCAAGTTTACACAACCGTTTTTATCTCAATTTTCTCATCTTTGAGATGAAAGAAATATTTCAAAGATATTTCTGTGCCTATTTCAAAGAACTCAAGTCCTTAGGAGGGAGCCTCGCACATACATAAAGTGCTCAAGAAATATGAGTTATCACTATCCTCATCATTTAAACATGGGGGAAGAAAAGAATTTTAAATGTCCTTTCAGTCTGGTCTGAGTAATTGGGTAGACAAGGCTGATTTTGATATAGCAAAGACTGGGAAGACACATTAAGGAAACAGGAAACCCAGAGAACTAGGTCTCCTAAGGAGAAGTGGGCAGGGGAAAAGGCCAAGGGCTGAGCCCTCAATAATGTCAAATTTAGAACTGAAGAAGGAGAAACGGTCAACAAATAAGTATAAATGAATAGCCAAAGAGATGGGAGTAAGCAAGGAGTGTGGGGTGTTGGGGAAACCAGTTAAGGATCCCAGCATTTTAACCCATACTTATTTTATAATGAAAGCTCAGCGATCTCTTCAAGAAAATTAGAGATATCAAGGGAACATTTCATGCAAAAAAGGGCTCAATAAAAGACAGAAATGGTATGGACCTAACAGAAGCAGAAGATACTAAGAAGAGGTGGCAAGAATACACAGAAGAACTCTACAAAAAAAAGAAAAAGATCTTCATGGCCCAGATAATCACGATGGTGTGATCACCAACCTAGAGCCAGACATCCTGAAATGTGAAGTCAAGTGNATGTGTGGCAGTGTGGAGTCCAAATGCTTTTTCACTTCATTTCATGAAGATCTGAAACCATCCAACAAGGATTTTACAGTAACTTAGGTTAAATCTAGGATGATAAATAAGTTTTAACATTTGACTCCTGTATTTATCCATCCAAAATATATCAGCCATCTCTTCTCTATTTCCTGTCACTTCAGTGTTGTTTTAAGTCTTATAAAAATTAAATAATCTCTTTCTAAAATGAGACTTATATNCTTAGGTTAAATCTAGGATGATAAATAAGTTTTAACATTTGACTCCTGTATTTATCCATCCAAAATATATCAGCCATCTCTTCTCTATTTCCTGTCACTTCAGTGTTGTTTTAAGTCTTATAAAAATTAAATAATCTCTTTCTAAAATGAGACTTATATAAGAAGACATATGTTCTTAGAGTGGATGATCGATTATAAAGCTTTACTCTCCAAAATGTGGCTGCAAATTGACACCACACTGGGAGAGAAGGGCTGAAAAAAGTTCAGTGTATATAGCAAATTATGAAATTGCTGGTAATTTGGTATGCTTTTTAGAAATGAAAGACAGACTGTAATACATTGAAGAATGAGTGAATAGGAAATATAGAAGTGGATACAGCAAGTGTTCATTTGTTTCAAGAGACTTCAAAAGTTAAAAGAGGATCCCAAAGTCCTGGAAGAGTTTTAATAGCAAAGAGATTTGGGCATTGTTATGAACTCAATGGAAGGAGTCAATTAATTAATAGATCTTAAACAATAATAAGCTTTTAAACTATCTGTGAAACACATATAACAAGCAAAAAATGTACATACAAATCTACTTTCTAGGAAATTATAAACTTCATTTTAAATCAATTATAATCTTTTAAAAAACAAATGACAGTGAAAGTACTACATATCAAAACCAATGTGATGTATTTCAAATAACATTCAAGAGAAAACAGGCAGATGAAAATGAATTGAATAAAAAAGAAGATAAAAAATGCTCAAAGCAGAATTCAGTTAAAGGCAGATAAAAGAAAAATCAAATAAGCATAGATAAAGCAAAATAATATTAACTTAAGGAAAACATCACACCTAATGGTGAAATATTAAAAGAGGCTGTATTAAATTTAGAAACCCTATCATTTAACATTATCCTGGAGATTTTGTCATTGCAAAACCAGACAGGAAAAATATGAGCCATAAACATTGAAAAGGAAGGTAAAACTGCTATTATCTGAGGATGGCATGATTGCCTAATTACAAATACGGGAGAGAAAGAGAGAGAAAAGTTTAAATATTAGCCTTGAAAAGAAAGTATCTCTTTAGTTGATTCTATAAGGAAGGAAATAAGAATGTGGCTGCAGAAAGCTAAGACTGGGCACCCAATTGACCATTTCCTCTCTGAATTAGATGAACATTTCCCAAGTGAGAGGAAGCTGGGAGTTGAGTAGAGACTTGAGAGTTTGTGGAAATCTGAAATAACCACACAGGTCAGTGCTTTTTGATCAAATTTGGGGAATCCAGATGAATTTATACACCAAAAATTCAATGATGGAGACATCAAATATTTTTGCATTACTAGACTATTTGCAGTGAACTCAGAAACTGGTGGAGCACAGAAATGTATTGTGTTTGGGACAAAAGAAATTTTCAAATGAGCGGTGAAAGAAAGTGGAAGTGATAGAGAACTATAGCAAGTGCCAGAATCATT
Organism: Raphicerus campestris; assembly: GCA_006410735.1. Lineage (NCBI taxonomy): Eukaryota > Metazoa > Chordata > Mammalia > Artiodactyla > Bovidae > Raphicerus > Raphicerus campestris. The sequence continues at coordinate 694,310 of SJYW01027819.1, forward strand.
GATTTGCTTTGTCAATCTATGTAACTTTACCAAATTATTACAAGAAAGCAAAATGCCCTATAGTTATCTTTTTGCCTGTTCTTTTATTTTTGCCTGATCTGCAATATAGATGAGCTACTGAAAATTTGCATAGAATAATGTTATTATTTAACTGCTGAAATTGCACAATGTTACTTGCAGACCAAGAATAAAAAAGGTAAATATACATTACTTAAATTCTATTTACATGACTAAGTAAATGAAGATTTGTTTTTTAATCAAACAAAGCAATTCTGCTTTAAATGAATAAATGAAAGGGTATAAATAGAATCTTTCATTGTTCCTCACTGTTTTCTGTGAGGATCAGAGATAATTTTTTTTAATTATCTCCTTTTATCCCAGATACATCTTGACCGACCTTTATGCATCCATATATATATACACACACAAGCACAAGTATACACACACTCCCTCTCATCTCTACATATGAAGGGTACTGATGTGACTGCTCACTACACAATTAAACGCACTCCCTTCTCCATCTAATTAAATCACTAAAAATTATTTAAGCGTGTCTATTATATTTCTGTCTCCTTGCAGCACATAACAATACAATCCCCTCTTGGTGAAAAGTGTGACAATGGTAGTCATAACTTTCTATTACATTTGGAAGTGGTGGGTGAATTCACTGGGGGAATAATTTCAGAATTTCGATGGAGGATTTATGTGTCAAATTTCCCATATTAACCAAATTTGTGCACATAACTCTTGCTGAACTCTTTAGAATCTAGACATCAGGAACCGCATTAAATCAAGGTTAATACCAATGCACAGGTTGCTATGAATGTTCCAGATTGACAAAGGCAGTGGGGACACAAAAGGAAGCAGCTTTATTGGAATGCATCTGCAATTCAGTCATCTCATGTGAAACAGTGTGCTGTAAATTCGCAAGTATAATCTGTGCTGGAAATACTCAAGCTGTACTGTAAATTCAATCTCACGCTCTCTAATGGGAATTTATCCTGGAGATGAGTACAGTATCTGCTGCCGGGCTGTGTAATTGAATGGGACACTCTAATTGAAAAAAAAAAAAAAAATCTGCATCTACATAGCTACACATATATAAAAAGTCAAGATGATGCTGTACTTTAGAGGCAAGATAATTTTGCAAGTGCTGAGAAATGTTTAAATATTAATGTTGCTTGTGGTTCCAAATTATGAAAACCAATTCCTCATCTTGTTTTCAAAGCAATAGGACTAAAGTCACTTGCCTTTGTTCAAATATTGCAAAGTGTTAATCATCTTGCTTTTAAGAACCCAGTAAAGGCTACAGCTGTTAAAACTACACTTATGACCTACAGCTTATGAGATATAAATTTATGTGATACACCACATTGAGCTGATTGCTTGGAAATCTCAGCTCTCTTATTGACTGATTTTACCTATTATGATATGGCCTTGAAAGGAGTCATCACCTTTTGTTCTGGTTATTAATTTTACCTCTTGGTACAAAGCTGCAAGTCAGCTACTCTTCCTCCTAGCCAGAGAGTAGTCTATATGCTATAGATCTACGCTTCTCTGAAATTGTACAGAGAGGCCAAACACAAACTGGTATCATTACTTGGATTATGTAAACCAATCTCAGCTGGGGCCGCCATCCCTGAACTCTAGAAAAGATTAATACAAGAGCCCTATAATTGAGGAAAGACAAAATGGATCTTAGCTTGAAATATGCAAGGACAAGAGGGTCCTTTGCATCAGACATTTCAGGAATACAAAAGAATGCAGATTTCTTAACCATCGCTGTCTCCCAAGAACAGAGGACTCAGGTAAAGTTCAGCTTTGTCAGAGTGCTACTGAAAAACACAGAAGGGACCATAAATCTCCAGAGTGGGACAGAACGGGGTCTAAGGAACAGTCCCTGGAAGACTCTTGTTGGCAGTTTTCGTGTAAAAGAAGAAAACTCTTTGTCAAGAAATAATGGCAAAACTCCATTGTTTTAGGGTTCTGGACCTCAGGCATCTTAAAAGAGGGATGCCTAAAATGAACAAGAGATACATTAATGTACCCCTCACTAAAGGTAATTCAGTGGATACCAAGAAGAAGTCAGAGAAGGAAATCTTTCAGGTTTGTATTCCACTCACTGAGTTTTGTGAAGCTTTTGAGCTAGAATGGTGATGCTCTTGGTGTTATGCAGTCTTGGTTACCACTTATATTGGTTTGACCAAAAAGTTTGTTCAGATTTTTCCATAACATCTTACAGAAAAACACAAATTTTTTGGCTGACCCAATATAAGGGTGTGCATGCCCAAAGTATTTCTCCAGACTTCCAAAGTGGCCCAGGCGGTAAACTGTTCAGGGAGACTTTGGGACTATGCATGACCTGCTAAGGTGTCAAGGATTATATCAAGTTATCAGGTTTCAGAGTTCCTTCAGGTCTTGGGGAAAAGGTCCAGTTGCCAAGCAACCTAGAATCCCATTAGGAATTTTAGCTTTCAGTGATGCTTAGCCAGGTGGAAGAAAGAAAATTTGAAAACTTTGATGAATGATAGCCAGATTTGGAGGGAATAGAAAAATTGGTAACGATTGACAATTTGGGCTTAGTAACAAGATTCAGCCCAATTTCTGATTAGGTACCAACAATGGTTTTTCTATAGGTGGAGACAAATTCAATTAAATCTCTATAGAAAAGACAGTTTAAATACCCATCATTTACCTGCAGTTTTAAAGAGGTACAGAATACCATAGTGTTCATAGCATTACTATTTACAATAGCCAAGACATGGAAGCAACCTAAATATCAATTGACAGGTGAACGAATAAAGATGTGGTACACATATACAATGGAATATTGCCCAAACATTAAAAATGATGAAATAATACCATTTACAGCAACATGGCTAGACCTAGAGATTATCATACTCATACTAAATGAAGTCAGTCAGAGAAAGACAAATATGATATGATGTTGCTTATATGTGGAATCTAAAAAAAAAAAAAAAGGATAGAAGTGAATTTATTAACAAAACAGAAAAACAGAAATAGGCTCACAGACATAGAAAACAAACTTGTGGTTACCAAAATGGAAAGGGGAGTAAGGATAAATTAAGAATTTGGGATTAACAGATAACATACTATTATATAAAATAGATAAACAACAAGGACCTACTATATAGCATAGGAAACTATATTTGATATCTTATAGTAACACATAATGGAGAAGAATCTAAATATATATATATATATATATACAAATATACATACTATATACTGAATCACTTTGCTGTACACCTGAAACATTGTAAACCAACTATTCTTGAATAAAAAAAATTATTATTTATATCTAAGTGAAAAAGTTGGCTTAAAGCTCAACATTCAGAAAATGAAGATCATGGCATCTGGTCCCATCACTTCATGGGAAATAGATGGAGAAACAGTGGAAACAGCGTCAGAATTTATTTTTGGGGGGCGGGGGCCTCCAAAATCATTGCAGGTGGTGACTGCAGCCTTGAAATTAAAAGACACTTACTCCTTGGAAGAAAAGTTATGACCAACCTAGATAGCATACTCAAAAGCAGAGACATTAGTTTGCCGACTAAGGTCCGTCTAGTCAAGGCTATGGTTTTTCCTGTAGTCATGTATGGATGTGAAAGTTGGACTGTGAAGAAGGCTGAGCACTGAAGAATTGATGCTTTTGAACTGTGGTGTTGGAGAAGACTCTTGAGAGTCCCTTGGACTGCAAGGAGATCCAACCAGTCCATTCTGAAGGAGATCAGCCCTGGGATTTCTTTGGAAGGAAT
>SJYW01027819.1:702820-725062 GCA_006410735.1 Raphicerus campestris
GAAACAGTGGAAACAGTGTCAGAATTTATTTTGGGGGGGCAGGGGCCTCCAAAATCATTGCAGGTGGTGACTGCAGCCTTGAAATTAAAAGACACTTACTCCTTGGAAGAAAAGTTATGACCAACCTAGATAGCATACTCAAAAGCAGAGACATTAGTTTGCCGACTAAGGTCCGTCTAGTCAAGGCTATGGTTTTTCCTGTAGTCATGTATGTATGTGAGAGTTGGACTGTGAAGAAGGCTGAGCACTGAAGAATTGATGCTTTTGAACTGTGGTGTTGGAGAAGACTCTTGAGAGTCCCTTGGACTGCAAGGAGATCCAACCAGTCCATTCTGAAGGAGATCAGCCCTGGGATTTCTTTGGAAGGAATGATGCTAAAGCTGAAACTCCAGTACTTTGGCCACCTCATGCGAAGAGTTGACTCACTGGAAAAGACTTTGATGCTGGGAGGGGTTGGGGGCAGGAGGAGAAAGGAACGACCGAGGATGAGATGGCTAGATGGCATCATTGACTCGACAAACATGAATCTGAGTGAACTCCGGGAGTTGGTGATGGACAGGGAGGCCTGGCGTGCTGCGATTCATGGGGTCGCAAAGAGTTGGACACGACTGAGCTACTGAACTGAACTGAATGACTGATTCATGTTGAGGTTTGACAGAAAATAGCAAAATCTGTAAAGCAACTATACTTCAATAAAAAATTAATTAATTAAAAAAGTTATCATACAACTTCAGTAGATTATCAAAGTGAAGAAATGAATAGTAATGCACTGTTTTTAGCTAATATTATTAACTTTATTCAAAGTTACTTTGCTGTATACCTGAAATGAACACACCATTATTAACCAACTGTATTTCAATATAAAATAAAATTTTCAAAAAATAAAATAAATAAAAGAGGTACAAAATAGATCAAAGACAATGAATGAAAGTGTGCCACAGAGAACGCATAGTTTTCCATTGAAACACTAAATTTCTCTTTATGGTCATACTTACTTGGATCTAAAATAATCTCAAAGAAAGACTATTCTTAATTCAAAATAAGAATGGTTTTATTAGATTTTGTCTAATTAAATATACATAGGTATAATGAGAATGGTAATTTATCTTACCTTTGTTAATTTATCTTACCTTTGTTAATTTATCAAAATGGTAATTTATCTTACCTTTCGTTTTGCTGGACATTTTAATACATAATTTCAGTTTTGTATTTTTAAAAAGCCTCTTAGGGCTAGGAAGCCAAGTCAAGAACTTTCCAGCAGACCTCCCCAGTAGTACCCATAAATTTGTTAGAATTCTCCTCTTGAGTTATCTAAAAGATCCTATTTTGAGGGTGGTGTTTGGGATCTCCAATAACATTTTGGCTTAGTGATTCACTAAAAGGATTCACAGAACTCAGAAAATCCATTATATTCACAGTTATGGTTTATTACCAAAAAAGATATAAACTGAAAACTGCAAAGGAAGAAGTTCACAGGGAAGAGACCAGGAAACACTGGGTAAAAGCTTCCTGTTCTCTTTTCCCAATGAAGTCTAACACTTAATTCTCCCAGATATGGTGGATGTCAACACATAAGAGTGTTGCCAACCAAGGAAGTGTACCCAAACCTGGTGTCTGGGGTCTTTATCAAGGGTCAGTCACATAGGCAGGGTTGACTGCCTGTGCAACTGATCATAGCCTCCAGTCCTTCCAGAGATGAAGCTGATGGACCAAGGTTCATCATTCCACATGGCCCAAGGTCCCCACCATGAGTCATTTAATGTTCTATTTTTATATATTGTTAGCATAGAACATGTGATGTGGTTGTAGACCTTCAAGTAAACAAAGACTCTTATCAGCTAAGATATTCCGAGAGCCTAGAGGTTACTGCCCAAGAGCCAAGTGAAGGTCCAAATCTTTCTTTAGCATGTGCAGGGTATAGAAAACTAGATACCGAACTTACCCTTTACTGCACTGGGCCAACCACGAAATGACTTCCTTACAAATCTATGATGTTGAGAGCCTCATAAGCAGGTGCCAAGTTAGCTTTTCCAGGAGGGCTTTGTAAGAATTGACTCCAGAGTCAAACTTTGCTCTTTAGGGGTAACTTCTCATATCTGAAGTGGCTACTTATATCTGATTAAATGAGCATCATTATCAAATATGACATAAATGATTTTAATTATGTCCTCATAATAAGAAAAACCAATTCTTATTGAGACTGTATATTAGTAAATAATTATTTTGACCTGAGCATAAGAATACTTGTAGAATTCTTCAAGGAGAAAAAGGTATCACTGACAAAATTTTCATTTCAGTTTACAAAAGCACATCATGTCTGACTCTTTCTGACCCCAGGGACTCTATCCAACCAGGCTCCTCTGTCCGTGGGATTCTCCAGGCAAGAATACTGGAGTGAGTAGCCATTCCCTTCTCCAGGAGATCTTCCCTACCTAGGGATCTTCCCTATCCAGGGATTGAACCTGAGTTTCCTGCATTGCAAGTATATTCTGTACCAGCTGAGCCACCAGGGAAGCCCAAATAATTATACATTACAGATAACTAAAAGAAATGGGAATGGGATTCTCTTTATATCCAAATAATAGAACATTAAAATCACAACAATATTCCAAACAAAATCCATAATCATCCTTGATTGTGAAGTTCCTTTCATCCTCTATAACAAATTCTCATTCTTGATCTTGGGTCAGCAGTCTCATAAGTCTGTCAGCTTTTCAGCTAGAATTCTAGAAATCTTGACTCAACCACTGGTCTCAAAGTTATTTAAAAAAAAAAAAACATAGTTACCAGTGGGGGAGTGAGGGAGGGATAAATAGGGAGACTAGTGTTGGTCATTAGTACAGACCAGAGCCCGGTGGACCAGAGTTGATGAAAAAAAAAAGAGAGAGAGAGAGAGAGCAGTATCTCTTGGGTTATGTGGAAAACCAATAAAGCCCATGCACATGACTTGTACTGCTCACAAAAGCACAGTGTCCTTTCAAGGTGGTCTTGAAAGCCTGGGCAAGAGAGTGAGCCCGGCAGGTTTCCATGCTCTCAAGAGAATGAAGGCAGAAAGAAGGGTGCAGGGGACCCAAGTCTCTAGTGGAACAAGGGTCTTTTATTAGCAGAAATTCAGCCTTACGTGTCTTTAGCAAAATGATTACTCAGCCATTACAAAGAATGAAATTCCATCAGTTGCAACAAAATGGATAGTCTAATACATACAAGGTCATTGACTCTGAAAAGAGTCACTGAAGGGAGCTACTGAAAGGGATCCAAGCAGGTAGCCTTTCCCATGATCTCAGTCCTGAGAACTGCGTGCAGCTCTACTCATTCCCGGAATAGGAACTGATAAGGAACAGAGAATCCTTGAGAAATGGCACACAAAGAAAGAAAAATGCAACATATTGGATTCCCTAAAGCTGAACGTTCCCTGACAGACTAGGAATGACATATATACATGATGATATACAAAATAGACAATTAAGAAGGAGCTACTATATAGCACAGAGAACTCTACTCAGGAATCTGTAATAATCTATATGGGGAAAGAACCTTAAAAAGAGTAGATATAAGTATGTGTATAACTGATTCATTTTGTTGCACACCTGAAACTAATACAACATTGTAAATCAAATATCAGTTCAATTCAGTCACTCAGTCACGTCCGACTCTGTGACCCAATGGACTGCAATACACCAGGCGTCCTTGTCCATCACCAACACCCAGAGTTTACTCAGACTCATGTCCATTGAGTCAGTGATGCCATCCAACCATCTCATCCTCTGTCATCCCCTTCTCCTCCTGCCTTCAATCTTTCCCAGCATCAGGGTCTTTACAAATGAGTCATTTATTCCCATCAGGTGGCCAAAGTACTGGTGTTTTAGCTTCAGAATAAATCCTTCCAATGAATATTCAGTACTGATTTTATTTAAGAAGAACTGGTTGGATCTCCTTGCAGTCCAAGGGACTCTTCAGAGTCTTCTCCAAAACCGCAGTTCACAAGCATCAATTATTTGGCACTCAGCTTTCTTTGTGGTCCAGCTCTCATATCCATACATGACTACTGGAAAAACCATAACTTTGACTAGACGCACCTTTGTTGGCAAAGTAATGTCTCTCCTTTTTAATATGCTATCAAGGTTGTTCATAACTTTTCTTCCAAGGAGCAAGCGTCTTTTAATTTCATGTCTGCAGCCACAATCTGCAGTGATTTTGGAGCCCCAAAAAATGAAGTCTATCACTGTTTCCATTGTTTCCCCATCTATAGATCATGAAGTGATGGGACTAGATGCTATGATCTTAGTTTTCTGAGAGCTGAAATTTAAGCCAACTTTTTCACTCTGCTCTTTCACTTTCATCAAGAGGTTCTTTACTTCTTCTTTGCCTTCTGCCATAAGGTGGTGTCATCTGCATATCTGAGTTTATTGATATTTCTCCAGACAATCTTGATTCCAGCTTGTGCTTCATTCAGCCCAGCATTTCTCATGATGTACTCTGCATATAAGTTAAATAAGCACAGGTTGACAATATACAGCCTTGATGTACTTCTTTCCTGATTTGGAACCAGTCTGTTGTTCTATGTCCAGTTCTAACTGTTGCCTCCTGACCTGCATACAGATTTCTCAAGTGGCAGGTGAGGTGGTCTGGTATTCCCATCTCTTTAAGAATTATCCNCATCATTATCAAATATGACATAAATGATTTTAATTATGTCCTCATAATAAGAAAAACCAATTCTTATTGAGACTGTATATTAGTAAATAATTATTTTGACCTGAGCATAAGAATACTTGTAGAATTCTTCAAGGAGAAAAAGATATCACTGACAAAATTTTCATTTCAGTTTACAAAAGCACATCATGTCTGACTCTTTCTGACCCCAGGGACTCTATCCAACCAGGCTCCTCTGTCCGTGGGATTCTCCAGGCAAGAATACTGGAGTGAGTAGCCATTCCCTTCTCCAGGAGATCTTCCCTACCTAGGGATCTTCCCTATCCAGGGATTGAACCTGAGTTTCCTGCATTGCAAGTATATTCTGTACCAGCTGAGCCACCAGGGAAGCCCAAATAATTATACATTACAGATAACTAAAAGAAATGGGAATGGGATTCTCTTTATATCCAAAAAATAGAACATTAAAATCACAACAATATTCCAAACAAAATCCATAATCATCCTTGATTGTGAAGTTCCTTTCATCCTCTATAACAAATTCTCATTCTTGATCTTGGGTCAGCAGTCTCATAAGTCTGTCAGCTTTTCAGCTAGAATTCTAGAAATCTTGACTCAACCACTGGTCTCAAAGTTATTTAAAAAAAAAAAAACATAGTTACCAGTGGGGGAGTGAGGGAGGGATAAATAGGGAGACTAGTGTTGGTCATTAGTACAGACCAGAGCCCGGTGGACCAGAGTTGATGAAAAAAAAAAGAGAGAGAGAGAGAGAGCAGTATCTCTTGGGTTATGTGGAAAACCAATAAAGCCCATGCACATGACTTGTACTGCTCACAAAAGCACAGTGTCCTTTCAAGGTGGTCTTGAAAGCCTGGGCAAGAGAGTGAGCCCGGCAGGTTTCCATGCTCTCAAGAGAATGAAGGTAGAAAGAAGGATGCAGGGGACCCAAGTCTCTAGTGGAACAAGGGTCTTTTATTAGCAGAAATTCAGCCTTATGTGTCTTTAGCAAAATGATTACTCAGCCATTACAAAGAATGAAATTCTATCAGTTGCAACAAAATGGATAGTCTAATACATACAAGGTCATTGACTCTGAAAAGAGTCACTGAAGGGAGCTACTGAAAGGGATCCAAGCAGGTAGCCTTTCCCATGATCTCAGTCCTGAGAACTGTGTGCAGCTCTACTCATTCCCGGAATAGGAACTGATAAGGAACAGAGAATCCTTGAGAAATGGCACACAAAGAAAGAAAAATGCAACATATTGGATTCCCTAAAGCTGAACGTTCCCTGACAGACTAGGAATGACATATATACATGATGATATACAAAATAGACAGTTAAGAAGGAGCTACTATATAGCACAGAGAACTCTACTCAGGAATCTGTAATAATCTATATGGGGAAAGAACCTTAAAAAGAGTAGATATAAGTATGTGTATAACTGATTCATTTTGTTGCACACCTGAAACTAATACAACATTGTAAATCAAATATCAGTTCAATTCAGTCACTCAGTCACGTCCGACTCTGTGACCCAATGGACTGCAATACACCAGGCGTCCTTGTCCATCACCAACACCCAGAGTTTACTCAGACTCATGTCCATTGAGTCAGTGATGCCATCCAACCATCTCATCCTCTGTCATCCCCTTCTCCTCCTGCCTTCAATCTTTCCCAGCATCAGGGTATTTACAAATGAGTCAGTTATTCCCATCAGGTGGCCAAAGTACTGGTGTTTTAGCTTCAGAATAAATCCTTCCAAAGAATATTCAGTACTGATTTTATTTAAGAAGAACTGGTTGGATCTCCTTGCAGTCCAAGGGACTCTTCAGAGTCTTCTCCAAAACCGCAATTCACAAGCTTCAATTATTTGGCACTCAGCTTTCTTTGTGGTCCAGCTCTCATATCCATACATGACTACTGGAAAAACCATAACTTTGACTAGACGCACCTTTGTTGGCAAAGTAATGTCTCTCCTTTTTAATATGCTATCAAGGTTGTTCATAACTTTTCTTCCAAGGAGCAAGCGTCTTTTAATTTCATGTCTGCAGCCACAATCTGCAGTGATTTTGGAGCCCCAAAAAATGAAGTCTATCACTGTTTCCATTGTTTCCCCATCTATAGATCATGAAGTGATGGGACTAGATGCTATGATCTTAGTTTTCTGAGAGCTGAAATTTAAGCCAACTTTTTCACTCTGCTCTTTCACTTTCATCAAGAGGTTCTTTACTTCTTCTTTGCCTTCTGCCATAAGGTGGTGTCATCTGCATATCTGAGTTTATTGATATTTCTCCAGACAATCTTGATTCCAGCTTGTGCTTCATTCAGCCCAGCATTTCTCATGATGTACTCTGCATATAAGTTAAATAAGCACAGGTTGACAATATACAGCCTTGATGTACTTCTTTCCTGATTTGGAACCAGTCTGTTGTTCTATGTCCAGTTCTAACTGTTGCCTCCTGACCTGCATACAGATTTCTCAAGTGGCAGGTGAGGTGGTCTGGTATTCCCATCTCTTTAAGAATTATCCAGAATTTGTTGTGGTCCACAAAGTCAAAGCTTTGGCATAGTAAATAAAGCAGAAGATATTTTTCTGGAACTTCCTTGCTTTATGATAATCCAATGGATGTTGGCAATTTGATCTCTGGTTCCTCTGCCTTTTCTAAATCCAGCTTGAACATCTGGAAGTTCACAGTTCACGTAGGATGAAGCCTGGCTTGGAGAATTTTGAGCATTACTTTACTAGTGTGTAAGATGAGTGCAAAGATCATGGCATCCGGTCCCATCACTTCATGGGAAATAGATGGGGAAACAGTGGAAACAGTGTCAGAATTTATTTTGGGGGCGGGGGGGGGTCCAAAATCACTGCGGATGGTGACTGAAATTAAAAGACGCTTACTCCTTGGAAGAAAAGTTATGACCAACCTAGATAGCATATTCAAAAGCAGAGACATTACTTTGCCGACTAAGGTCCATCTAGTCAAGGCTATGGTTTTTCCAGTGGTCATGTATGCATGTGAGAGTTGGACTGTGAAGAAAGCTGAGCACTGAAGAATTGATGCTTTTGAACTGTGGTGTTGGAGAAGACTCTTGAGAGTCCCTTGGACTGCAAGGAGATCCAACCAGTCCATTCTGAAGGAGATCAACCCTAGGATTTCTTTGGAAGGAATGATGCTGAAGCTGAAACTCCAGTACTTTGGCTACCTCATGAGAAGAGTTGACTCATTGGAAAAGTGTCTGATGCTTGGAGGGATTGGGAGCTGGAGAAGAAGGGGATGACCGAGGATGAGACGGCTAGATGGCATCACGGACTCGATGGACATGAGTCTGAGTGAACTCCGAGAGATGGTAATGAATAGGGAGCCCTGGTGTGCTGCGATTCATGGGGTTGCAAAGAGTCGGACATGACTGAGCGACTGAACTGAACTGAACTGAGATGAGTGCAATTGTGTAGTAGTTTGCACATTCTTTGGCATTGCCTTTCTTTGGGATTGGAATGAAATCTGACCTTTTCCAGTCCTATGGCCACTGCTGAGTTTTCCAAATTTGCTGCTGAATTGAGTGCAGCACTTTCACAGCATCATCTTTTAGGATTTGAAATAGCTCCACTGGAATTCCATCACCTCCACTAGCTCTGTTCATAGTGATTCCTAAGGCCCACTTGACTTCACATTCCAGGATGTCTGGCTCTAGGTTGGTGATCACACCTTCATGATTATCTGGGTCATGAAGAACTTTTTTGTACAGTTCTTCTGTATATTCTTGCCACCTCTTCTTAATATCTTCTCCTTCTGTTATGTCTATATCATTTCTGTCCTTTATTGTGCCCATCTTTGCATGAGATGGTCCCTTGGTATCTCTAATTTTCTTGAAGATATCTCTAGTCTTTCCCATTCTATTATTTTTCTCTATTTCTTTGCATTGATCACTGAGGAAGCCTTTCTTATCTCTCCTTGCTATTCTATGAAACTCTGCATTCAAATAGGTATATGTTTCCTTTTCTCCTTTGCCTTTCACTTCTCTTCTATTCACTGCTATATAAAAGGCCTCCTCAGACAACCATTTTGCCTTTTTGCATTTCTTTTCCTTGGGGATGTCTTGATCTCTGCCTCCTATACAATGTCAGAAACCTCTATCCATAGTTCTTCAGGCACTCTGTCTATCAGATCTAATCCCTTGAATCTATTTCTCACTTTCACTGTATAATCACAAGAGATTTGATTTAGGTCATAACTGAATGGTCTAGTGGTTTTCCCTACTTTCTTCATTTTAAGTCTGAATTTGACAGTAAGGAGTTCATGATCTGAGCCACAGTCAGCTCCCAGTCCTATTTTTGCTGACTGTATAGAACTCTCCATATTTAGCTGCACAGGATATAATCAATCTGATTTCAGTATTGACCATCTGGTGATGTCCATGTGTAGAGTCTTCTCTTGTGTTGTTGGAAGAGGGTGCTTGCTATGACCAGGGCATTCTCTTGATAAAACTCTATTAGCTTTTGCCCTGCTTCATTCTGTACTCCAAGGCTAAATTTGCCTGTTACTCCAGGTATTTTTTGACTCCCTACTTTTGCATTCCAGTAACCTACAATGAAAAGGACATCTTTTGGGGGCGTTAGTTATAGAAGGTCTTGTAGGTCTTCATAGAACCATTCAAATTCAGCTTCTTCAGCATTACTGCTCAGGGCATAGACTTGGATTGCTGTGATAGTGAATGGTTTGCCTTGGAAAAGAATAGAGAATCTTCTATTGTTTTTGAGATTGCATCCAAGTACTGCATTTTGGACTCTTGTTGACTATGATAGCTATTACATTTCTTCTAAGGGATTCTTGCCCATAGTAGTAGATATAATGGTCATCTGAGTTAAATTCACCTATTCCAGTCCATTTTAGTTTGCTGATTCCTAAAATGTCAATGTCCACTCTTGCCATTTCTTATTTGACCACTTCCAATTTGCCTTGATTCATGGACCTAACATTCCTATTCAATATTGCTCTTTATAGCATCAAACTTTGCTTCTATTACCAGTCACATCTACAAACTGGGTATTGTTTTGCTTTGGCTCCATCTCTTCATTCTTTCTGGAGTTATCTCTCCACTGATCTCAGTAGCATATTGGGCACCTACCAACTTGGGGAGTTCATCTTTCCATGTCCTATCTTTTTGCCTTTTCATGCTGTTCGTGGGGTTCTCAAGGCAAGAATACTGACATGGTTTGACATTCCCTTCTCCAGTGAACCACATTTTGTCAGAATTCTCCACCATGACCCATCTGTCTTGGGTGGCCCTACAGGGCATAGCTCATAGTTTCACTGAATTAGACAAGGCTGTGGTCCATGTGATCAGATTGGTTAGTTTCCTGTGATTGTGGTTATCAGTATGTTTGCTCTCTGATGGAGAAGGATAAGAGGCTTATGGAAGACTAACTGAGGGGGAAATTGGGTCTTGTTCTGATGGATGGGACCATGTTCAGTAAATCTTTAATCCAATTTTCTGCTGATGGGTGGAGTTGTGTTTCCTCCCTATTATTTACCTGGGCCAAACTATAGTGGAGGTAATGAAGATAATGGTGACTTCCTTCAAAAGGTCCCATATATATACTGCTACACTCAGTGCCCCCAGCACTGCAGCAGGCCACTGCAGACCCATGCTTCCGCCGGAGACTCCTGGACACTTATGGGCAAGTCTGGGTCAGTTTCTTGTGGGGTCACTGCTCCTTTCTCCTGGGTCCTGGTGCACATAAGGTTCTGTTTGTGCCTGCCAAGAGTTTGTTTCCCAGTCCTGTGTCAGTTCTGATGGTTCTATAGTGGGGTTAATGATGACCTGCTCCAAAAGGGCTTATGCAATACCCAGGTAGGTCTGCTGCACCCAGAGCGCCTGCCCCTGCGGCAGTCCACTGCTGATCCATACCTCCACATGAGACACTCAAACACCATTCTGTCTCAGTCTCTGTGGGGTCTCTGGGCCCTGGCACACACAAGTTTTGTTTGAGCCTTCTAAGCCTTTCTGACAGGTATGGAGTTTGATTCTAAACACGATTTTGCCCATCCTACTGTCTTGCTGGGGCTTCTCCTTTATTCTTGGATGTGGGTTATCCCCTCAGAGCCACACCAGTGCCCTATACCCCAATAAAAATATTTTTAAAAAACTATTTTGACCAATTCCAATCAAGTTTGTCTGAAACATTAAAAAAAAAATTAGTCCAAGAACTCTACTAAAAAAATATTATTTTATTATTCATGTTCCTGATAGAATTAAGACCTTAAAAATAAAAAAGAAGCCTGTGCACAAATGTACTGTGTATGGTCCTTTTCCATGGGCCTCTAAAACAGTCCTTTATTGAAAACAAAGTGCTCTGGCTATAGTTGATTATAAATGCTTTTAGGAAAGTATTAAAGAAACATAAACAGACTATCTCTAGATGACAAAAGATATAAAATAGCTGTGGTTAATATATTATTGATAATTTTCAAAAGAGAAAGATCTAATGAGAGTTCATTATAAAAATAATAGAAATGAAATTTAGTTGTTTCTATGGCATATAAAATTAGATAACTAGATAAAAGTCAGTCTTAAAAGTTTTAGACATGTCTATAAACATAATTATTATTCCATTTTCAAAGAAGAGTAGATATTGTACCTAATTTATAAAAATAGATTAACATCTTTACAAAGAAAAAAGGCTTCAGGTATAACATATACTAATGCTGAGATATAATTTTCCATGACTATACCAAACATGTAGTTATAATATACAAAGTAAATATCAAGAATATCAAAGAGATTGTCTAAGTCTGGAGTAGTTATAGAGTAGTTCTTAAACATCAATACATTAATAAAATTCCTTCAGCAAGTGATATTAATCTTCCATCAAAAACTAGTAGTGTGTGAGATGTCAAATTCAAATTAAAAAGTAAATCTAGACCAAGTTGATGTTTTAAAAAATAACTGGAGGGACGGAAAAAGATGGCGGAGGAATAGGATGGGGAGAACAGTCTCTCCCTCACTACTTCATCAAAAGAACATTTCAACGCTGAATAAATTCCACAAAACAACTTCTGAATGCTGGCAGAGGACATCAGGCATCCAGCAAAGCAGATCATTGGCTTCAAAAACAGGCAGGAATAAATATAAGGGACGAGAAAAGAGACAAAGGAGGTAGGGAGGGAGCCCCNGACTCCTACAAGAACCTAACTGACTGCAATATCTACTTTTGAGCACCTCCTCTCATACTCTTCACACAGGCAAATACACACACATGTGCATAAATACACACACATGCACTCTCTTCCATGTAGTACTACAACCAGAGACAGCTTTTCAAAGTGCAGGTAAGATCATGTCGCCCTCCTATTTAACATACTCCAATGACTTACATCTTAAAGTAAAAACTCCTTACTTACAAAATTAGACACTGAGTTGATGAGGTTTAGAAAAGATTTTGTTGATGAGGGTATAAGGGATTTCCCTGGTGGCTCAGAAGGTAAAGCGTCTGTCTACAATGCAGGAGACCCGTGTTCGATCCCTGAGTCGGGAGAATCCTCTCGAGAAGGAAATGGCAATCCACTCCAGTATTATTGCCTGGAAAATCACATGGACAGAGGAGCTTGGTAGGCTACAGTCCATGGGGTCGCAAAGAGTCGGACACGACTGAGTGACTTCACTTCACTTATTCTGAGGGTATAATGGATTTAGACTTTTGGGAACTTGAAATGGTATAAATAAACTTTGCAAGTGGGACAAATATGAATCTTTGGGGGCTAGAGGGAAGACTATGTTAAAATAGAGCAACAGCCATCCAAATTTTCTCCATAACCTGTGAATATGTTATTTTCTATGGCAAAAGGAACTTTGCTGATGAGATTAAGGATTTGGGGATGACAGGATTATCCTGGATTATCTAAGTGACTACAGTATAATCATAACTGTCTTTTATAAGGGAAAAGAAGGAAGAAGACAGAGTTAGAGAAGGAAATGGAACAATGCAAGCAGAGATTAGCCACTAACCAATAAATGCAGTGACTTCTAGAAGTTGGAAAAGGCAAGAAAATGGATCCTCCTCTAGAGGCTGCAGAAGGAATGCAGATCTGACAACACCTTAATTTTTGCTCAAAATAACTGATTTTAGACTCTTGAACTTCAGACTGTAAGATAATTGTTTGTTTTTAAGACAGTTTATCACAATTTATTACAACTGCAATAGGAAATTAATACAGACCCTCATAAAGAAGGCTATTTGATGTGTGTGCCTGTGTGTATATGTCAACAAAATTTACTTTCATACTGTATTCTTACAAATTTGGGTTTTAGGTGATTTCTCTAATCTGTTCTTATTGGGTATTTTGTTGGAAAACTATCTAATAGCCAAAAAAGAAAAATCAAAACTTTTCAATCATTCCAAAGAGAAAACTAGAATGAGCTCACTCATAACACAAAAAGTTTTTTGAATTATCTCATTTTAGCTTAAGAATTTATATAGTTTTTACCATATAATAAATGCATGTTTGTTTAACTTTAAGAAAATGAGATTTTAAATTTCCATCAGGTGAAATAATTCCATATTCCACATTTGTATTTTTTTTCAGTAGCTCCTTGTTGGTTATCTATTTTACCATTTTTTCTTATTAATGTATACACGGTCACATTTATGAATTTTAGAAAACAAGCTAAATTAATAGAAGGGGCACTACATATCAATTTACCATTCAATTTCTTTTTTCCTAGTTGGTATCATTACATTTTAAAAATTCATATTTAAAAATATGAGAATAAAAATAATGACTATTTAAACTGTTAAATGCCAAGTCAATTACAAAGGAGGAAAGTCCAGAATTTGAGACTATATGCAGTGCCACACTTATAAATGTTTAAAAATCACCCTCTGAAAGGAAAGAGAAAAATATCCTAACAGCTTTTACCTATTTTTATGGTATAAATACTTCCACCATGGATGATTTCAAGCTACCAATGGGATGTCACCCAGCTTGCAAAGGTATCTGAAAGCTTTACAGTTGATTCTTACGAGCCAGAGATACTAGCTCCAACATACCACCAGTTGTATGGCACACAATTTTTCAGCTACCAGTAGTTAAAATTTTGGGTCTGTATCTACTAAGGAGTCAGGTCACTTAGGTCCACGGATGTTCTTTTATCTCAGAAAAATACTCAAACAACAATATTTTTATTGAAGTTGAACAATATGCCCTTCACTTCACTAATACTTCATTTTTAACGTGCATAAAATGAACTACCTTTCTTTTTGGAAAGACTACTTAGTGCTAGGCATCTAATTTTATATCTGTTAACTCCATTAATTCTCCTACAGCTCTAGCATCTCAAGTAACTCATAGTTTCCATAACTGACTGTCTGCACCTAACTCTCAAATCTTTTTTCTTATTGCAGCAAAACAGCCTTTCTTCACAATTGTTTGTTGAGTAGATTCAGCCGCACTAAATTAAACAAGTAGTAGATTCACTCATTTTAGCCATCCAACCTTTACATTTTATCTCAATACCTCTTTTTACTGGAGGAAAAAAAAATGAAACAAATTTTGACAAGGCCCTTCCACATTATGGTAGAGCAAGCCTTCCACATTATCCCTTTCATTCTAAAGTTATCCACAAAGAAGCATTCAAATAACTATTATACTTTTGCCCCTCCCACCTCTTTCCCCTTAACCCTGATTCACAAGGAAAACATCAGGAATAGACTGATGTAGGGTGAAAATGAAGAGGTGGCCTTCAATATATTGAGGATTTCTAAAGCAGGTCTTCCTTTTATAAATGTGGCCCATCTGTGCACTTGTCTGGACAGTTTTTATTAAAATTTCCATACTGAACATTTATTTATCCATGAAGCACTTTACCAAATAACCTCTCTTTATATATATTGTTATAAATATAGCAAGCATAGCCAAATTTTAAAAGTCAGACTATTATTNCAAAGCCTCATCAGAGTCCTAGATCAAGGTCTCATCCTGGCCCTCCCACATGGTTTGTGGTCTTCCCAGGAGTCCCTGCAGTTTTAGCTCCAAAAAATAAGCCAGATCTACTTGTTCTCTCACTTTACACTGATGTGATCCTGATCCAAGCCAACCTCAAGTCTTACTTGGACTCCTACAAGAACCTAACTGACTGCAATATCTACTTTTGAGCACCTCCTCTCATACTCTTCACACAGGCAAATACACACACATGTGCATAAATACACACACATGCACTCTCTTCCATGTAGTACTACAACCAGAGACAGCTTTTCAAAGTGCAGGTAAGATCATGTCGCCCTCCTATTTAACATACTCCAATGACTTACATCTTAAAGTAAAAACTCCTTACTTACAAAATTAGACACTGAGTTGATGAGGTTTAGAAAAGATTTTGTTGATGAGGGTATAAGGGATTTCCCTGGTGGCTCAGAAGGTAAAGCGTCTGTCTACAATGCAGGAGACCCGTGTTCGATCCCTGAGTCGGGAGAATCCTCTCGAGAAGGAAATGGCAATCCACTCCAGTATTATTGCCTGGAAAATCACATGGACAGAGGAGCTTGGTAGGCTACAGTCCATGGGGTCGCAAAGAGTCGGACACGACTGAGTGACTTCACTTCACTTATTCTGAGGGTATAATGGATTTAGA
This sequence comes from Raphicerus campestris, assembly GCA_006410735.1. NCBI lineage: Eukaryota > Metazoa > Chordata > Mammalia > Artiodactyla > Bovidae > Raphicerus > Raphicerus campestris. The sequence continues at coordinate 718,106 of SJYW01027819.1, forward strand.
CTTTTGGGAACTTGAAATGGTATAAATAAACTTTGCAAGTGGGACAAATATGAATCTTTGGGGGCTAGAGGGAAGACTATGTTAAAATAGAGCAACAGCCATCCAAATTTTCTCCATAACCTGTGAATATGTTATTTTCTATGGCAAAAGGAACTTTGCTGATGAGATTAAGGATTTGGGGATGACAGGATTATCCTGGATTATCTAAGTGACTACAGTATAATCATAACTGTCTTTTATAAGGGAAAAGAAGGAAGAAGACAGAGTTAGAGAAGGAAATGGAACAATGCAAGCAGAGATTAGCCACTAACCAATAAATGCAGTGACTTCTAGAAGTTGGAAAAGGCAAGAAAATGGATCCTCCTCTAGAGGCTGCAGAAGGAATGCAGATCTGACAACACCTTAATTTTTGCTCAAAATAACTGATTTTAGACTCTTGAACTTCAGACTGTAAGATAATTGTTTGTTTTTAAGACAGTTTATCACAATTTATTACAACTGCAATAGGAAATTAATACAGACCCTCATAAAGAAGGCTATTTGATGTGTGTGCCTGTGTGTATATGTCAACAAAATTTACTTTCATACTGTATTCTTACAAATTTGGGTTTTAGGTGATTTCTCTAATCTGTTCTTATTGGGTATTTTGTTGGAAAACTATCTAATAGCCAAAAAAGAAAAATCAAAACTTTTCAATCATTCCAAAGAGAAAACTAGAATGAGCTCACTCATAACACAAAAAGTTTTTTGAATTATCTCATTTTAGCTTAAGAATTTATATAGTTTTTACCATATAATAAATGCATGTTTGTTTAACTTTAAGAAAATGAGATTTTAAATTTCCATCAGGTGAAATAATTCCATATTCCACATTTGTATTTTTTTTCAGTAGCTCCTTGTTGGTTATCTATTTTACCATTTTTTCTGATTAATGTATACACGGTCACATTTATGAATTTTAGAAAACAAGCTAAATTAATAGAAGGGGCACTACATATCAATTTACCATTCAATTTCTTTTTTCCTAGTTGGTATCATTACATTTTAAAAATTCATATTTAAAAATATGAGAATAAAAATAATGACTATTTAAACTGTTAAATGCCAAGTCAATTACAAAGGAGGAAAGTCCAGAATTTGAGACTATATGCAGTGCCACACTTATAAATGTTTAAAAATCACCCTCTGAAAGGAAAGAGAAAAATATCCTAACAGCTTTTACCTATTTTTATGGTATAAATACTTCCACCATGGATGATTTCAAGCTACCAATGAGATGTCACCCAGCTTGCAAAAGTTTCTGAAAGCTTTACAGTTGATTCTTACGAGCCAGAGATACTAGCTCCAACATACCACCAGTTGTATGGCACACAATTTTTCAGCTACCAGTAGTTAAAATTTTGGGTCTGTATCTACTAAGGAGTCAGGTCACTTAGGTCCACGGATGTTCTTTTATCTCAGAAAAATACTCAAACAACAATATTTTTATTGAAGTTGAACAATATGCCCTTCACTTCACTAATACTTCATTTTTAACGTGCATAAAATGAACTACCTTTCTTTTTGGAAAGACTACTTAGTGCTAGGCATCTAATTTTATATCTGTTAACTCCATTAATTCTCCTACAGCTCTAGCATCTCAAGTAACTCANAAGGAGTCAGGTCACTTAGGTCCACGGATGTTCTTTTATTTCAGAAAAATACTCAAACAACAATATTTTTATTGAAGTTGAACAATATGCCCTTCACTTCACTAGTGCTTCATTTTTAACGTGCATAAAATGAACTACCTTTCTTTTTGGAAAGACTACTTTGTGCTAGGCATCTAATTTTATATCTGTTAACTCCATTAATTCTCCTACAGCTCTAGCATCTCAAGTAACTCATAGTTTCCATAACTGACTGTCTGCACCTAACTCTCAAATCTTTTTTCTTATTGCAGCAAAACAGCCTTTCTTCACAATTGTTTGTTGAGTAGATTCAGCCGCACTAAATTAAACAAGTAGTAGATTCACTCATTTTAGCCATCCAACCTTTATATTTTATCTCAATACCTCTTTTTACTGGAGGAAAAAAAAATGAAACAAATTTTGACAAGGCCCTTCCACATTATGGTAGAGCAAGCCTTCCACATTATCCCTTTCATTCTAAAGTTATCCACAAAGAAGCATTCAAATAACTATTATACTTTTGCCCCTCCCACCTCTTTCCCCTTAACCCTGATTCACAAGGAAAACATCAGGAATAGACTGATGTAGGGTGAAAATGAAGAGGTGGCCTTCAATATATTGAGGATTTCTAAAGCAGGTCTTCCTTTTATAAATGTGGCCCATCTGTGCACTTGTCTGGACAGTTTTTATTAAAATTTCCATACTGAACATTTATTTATCCATGAAGCACTTTACCAAATAACCTCTCTTTATATATATTGTTATAAATATAGCAAGCATAGCCAAATTTTAAAAGTCAGACTATTATTATGCATGCTTTTATCCAAACAAGTGAATCTCACTCTCAATCAGTGTTGAAAGCATGCCTTTGAACACATTAGAACAGACAATGCTTCATAAGGGACTATTTTTGTTAGCTTGGCTGCCTGGTTTTGCTTCAAAATTGATTCAGCCATTTCCATCATACAGTGATTCCAATTATAGGAGTGTCACCTTTCAAGGTGAAGCTGAAACTGACTTTAAGATTTTTAAAAATACCTTTCTTTTACTATTTGGACTTTGGTTTATAGTCTTTCTGGCCAGGATGTTTTTTCTTGAATTTTTTTTTCTAAGTTTTCATGATTTGTAAATATTACTGCAAGAGTAACAAACTCATACATTGGCCAGTGAAGAGGGAATTTTTTTTTCTTTTTTGTAAATAAGAGATAACAAGGCTTAGGTTCATCTGTGTTTCTGTGATGAGAATTGCTTATTCAAATGTCTTAATATATTATATATTTTTACCTGTCACATCATTCAGTAGTTACAGTTGGCCTGATGCTAACATATTAGTTATTCTTAAGCTTATTATGAGGAGTTTTAGAAACAATGTCAAGTTTGTTTCACATTTGCTGATTTCTGGTTGCTGTGAATTTTCTTTCATTATCTATTATATTTTAATGGTTTATCCTATACTTCAAAGTATTTCTTTTTCCTCACTGAATGTGTTAGCATAGTTGAAGGCTTAATTTTAAATGGTTATACTTTAAGAAGATAGATAAAGAATGACTTTAAAAACACAGTACCCACACTCACAGATTCAGATTTGGGATACAATCATGTCAATCAGGAACCAGCCAAAAAAAGAGGACCTTCTACACAGAATTATACACGAAGGCAAAATGTTCGGGTACAATTGCAGCAAGTTGAACTGATCTGTAGGAACTAAATTGTTTAGTGTATAATCAAAAGTTTAAATACTTGGTTCAAAAGAAGCAAAACTATTTCAGAAAAAAATGGCATAGAGCAGACATCCAGAGTACTCACATTCTGCTCTTCTACTCCGACTGCCAGTACGTGGGTATTACATGGTATGGCCCTTTGGGCTCAACTGCACCATCTCAGATGGCCCATCTCATGCACCCAATCTTTCAATTGTGCTCTTGTGTTACTTTCTCTTTCTCTGGCCTCTCAGCAACTAACAATCAATAAGGCATATTACTATTTCTGCTTGAATAAAACCATTAAAAACATTTTCTTAAAATATTTGTGCTGAGTAGTGTTTAGTTCCTCAGTCATGTTCACCTCTCCATGGACTGCAGCCTGCAAGGCTCCTCTGTCCTTGGGAACTCTCCAGGCAAGAATACTGGAGTGGGTTTCCATTATCTCCTCCAGGGGATCTTCCCAACCCAGGGATTGAACGCAGGTCTCCTGCATGGCAGGTGGATTCTTTACCAGATGAGCTACCAGGGAAGCCCTTTTAAATGTTTAACCACCTTTAATTATAAATTAAATCTACCTCATTCAGTGCTATCAAGCACCAACCACTGAAGAAGCAGGATGGAAAAAAAGTTTCATCATGATCAGGGCATCCCATCTCAAATCTTAAGAAAAACTGAAAGAATAGTACAAGACACAAGAATATTCCTCTCACCTAGAACTGTGTTTCTCGACCTTTTTTTAATAGCACACTCCTAAAAACAAAGGCTCAATGCCAAAGAATTGATGCATTTGAACTGTGGTGTTGGAGAAGACTCTTGAGAGCCCCTTGGACTGCAAGGAGATCCAACCAGTCCATTCTGAAGGAGATCAGCCCTGGGATTTCTTTGGAAGGAATGATGCTAAAGCTGAAACTCCAGTACTTTGGCCACCTCATGGGAAGAGTTGACTCATTGGAAAATACTCTGATGCTGGGAGGGATTGGGAGCAGGAGGAGAAGGGGATGACCGAGGATGAGATGGCTGGATGGCATCACTGATTGGACATGAGTCTGAGTGAACTCTGGGAGTTGGTGATGGACAGGGAGGCCTGGCGTGCTGTGAATGGGGTCACAAAGAGTCGGACACAACTGAGTGACTGAACTGAACTGAACTGAAAAACAAACTTAGACACTTTTTCCTAATTGCCAACCCACACCCAAAGGTTTAGTACTACAGATACATTAAGTATCTGTTTATGTACTGCATATACATCTATATAGCTAAAAGGTATATTTCTGACCTCCCAAGAAACAATCTCCACACCTTTGGCACTATATTGCTTCAGTTGAAAACTCATTACCTAGATCACTCTTGTTTAATATTTCCAGATTTCTTTTTATATTATTTTTTATACACACGCACACACACATGCACATACACTTACTTTTATATTAAATAATTAAGTTTATTAATTATGTGATTTCATAATAAACTTTTCCAGAAAAATTGACAGTCTGGAAATAAGTACCATATTCACCTTGAAGCATAGGAGCCTGGGGACAAGCCTAGTCCAGTGAGAAACCTATCCTATTTCATTACTACATGCTTGCATGCTCAGTCACTTCAGTCATGCCAGACTCTTTGCGATCCTATGGACTGTAGCCCACAAGGCTCCTCTCTGTCCATGGGATTCTATAGGCAATAATACTGGAGTGGGTTGCCATGCCATTTTCCAGGGGAACTTCCCAATTCAGGGATCAAACCCATGTCTCCTATGTCCCCTGCATTGCAGGCAGATACTTTACCATCTAAGCTACTGGGGAAGCCCCACTCTATTCCATTAAACCCAACCGGAAATATAGTAACGAACTCTTAGAAAAAAACAAGCATGGTAAACCCTCCAATATGAATTAGTTGCGAAATGTACACCTATATAGTTGGATGATCAGACATAAAGAAATGAATCCTTAAAAGATATCACCATAAAAGATTATTTTAGTTTTATGCTGGATGATCTGAGCACACTTTTCTTTAAGTAAAATTAATCAGCATAACCTATTCATAGTCAGTAAGTTATTTTAAATCTAAAAAGAGTCATTACTTTTTCCTGATAATTAGGCTGAGATAAATAGGCTCTCCAAGTGTCAAATTAGATCTAGGGGTTCAATCAGGTCACTCACCAGAGTCTGGCCATGATACTTATATGTGAAAACCTCCTCACTGCTAGTTCTGGCAACTGAGTCCTCATTCTTCTACAAGGATTTATTTGAGCTCTTTAGAGGTAATAAAAGTTTATAATATTCAGGAAATGGCAACCCACTCCAATGTTCTTGCTTGGAGAATCCTAGGGACAGGGGAGCCTGGTGGGCTGCTGTCTCTGGGGTTGGACAGAGTCGGACATGACTGAAGCTACGTAGCAGCATAAGATCCTAAGTGGTTTCTTCTAAAGTCCATTTTTCAAACATATCTGTTTTATATATTTAGATATGTGCAAAATATTTTTTATTAAAAATTTTTTATTAAATATTTTTATTAAAAAATATTTTCATGATAAAAATGTGTTTCAATATACCTCCGTATATTGAATGCTATTCCCCTTTCATATCCACTCATAATATGGATACAGATGTGTTAACTCATATGTCCCTAAAAGGAAGGTTGTGCCTTTTATACATAACAAAACTGTGACAGGAAGTAAAGATAACACTCTCCAGTTCTGAATCTCAGAAGCAGTCCCCTTCAAGTGACAAAGATGCAAGTAATCAACCCACCCAACTTCTAGGAAAGTGTGTATTTCTTTGTTAGGGAATACAGAAAGACTGGTTAAAGGAAAAGAAAAGTCTTTTAATAATAATTCCATATATAAATGATATCATACAGTATTTATCTTCCTCTGTCTGACTTATTTCACTTAGCATAAAGTCCTCCATGTCCATTCCTGTCACTGCAAATGGCAAAATTTCATTTTTTATGACTGAGTAGTATTCACTCATAAGTATATGTAAATATATATAGATAGATATAAAAATATATATGTCAGAAAAGTTTTGCAGAATTTATAACCTCCAAAACTGCCATAAACAAAATGTCTCTTAATAAGTTCAGTTCAGTTCAGTTCAGTCGCTCAGTTGAGTCCAACTCTGTGACCCCATGAATCCCAGCATGGCAGGCCTCCCTGTCCATCACCAACTCCTGGAGTTCACTCAGACTCATGTCCATCAAGTCAGTAATGCCATCTAGCCGTCTCATCCTCTGTCATCCCCTTCTCCCCCTGCCCCAATCCCTCCCAGCATCAGAGTCTTTTCCAGTGAGTCAACTCTTCGCATGAGGTGGCCAAAGTACTGGAGTTTCAGCTTTAACATCATTCCTTCCAAAGAAATCCCAGGGCTGATCTCCTTCAGAATGAACTTGTTAGATCCCCTTGAAGTCCAAAGGACTCTCAAGAGTCTTCTCCAACACCACAGTTCAAAAGCATCAATTCTTCGGCGCTCAGCTTTGTTCACAGTCCAACTCTCACATCCATACATGATCACTGGAAAACCATAGCCTTGACTAGATGGACCTTTGTTGGCAAAGTAATATCTCTGCTTTTCAATATGCTATCTAAG
>SJYW01027821.1:0-10083 GCA_006410735.1 Raphicerus campestris
TTTGTCAACGTGAGCTCTCTGCTTTTTAATATGCTATCCAGGTTTGTCGTAGGTTTTCTTCCAAGGAGAAAGCATCTTTAAATTTCCTGACTGAAGTTACCATACAAAGTGATTTTGCAGTCCAAGGAAATAAAACCTGTTATTGTTTTCACATCTTACCCTTTTGTTTGTCATGAAGTGATGGGACCAGAGGCCATGATTTTCATTTTCTGAACGTTGAGTTTTAAGCCAACTTTTTCACTCTCCTCTTTCACTTTTATCAAAAGCCTCTTTATTTCCTCTTTGCTTTCGGCCATAAGGGTGGTGTCCTTAGCATATTTGAGATTGTTGATATTTCTCCTCACAATCTTGATTCCAGGTTGTGATTCATCCTGCCCATCATTTCCCATGACATACTCAGCATATAAGTTAAATAAACAGGGTGACAATATAAAGCATTGATGGACTCCTTTCTCAATTTTGAACAGCCCATTGTTCCATGTCAGGTTGTAACTTTTGCTTCTTGACCNCCCATCATTTCCCATGACATACTCAGCATATAAGTTAAATAAACAGGGTGACAATATAAAGCATTGATGGACTCCTTTCTCAATTTTGAACAGCCCATTGTTCCATGTCAGGTTGTAACTTTTGCTTCTTGACCCACATACAGGTTTCTCAGGAGACAGGTAAGGTGGTTTTGTATTCCCATCTGTTTAAGAATGTTTCACAGTTTATTGTGATCTGCACAGTCAAAGGCTTCAGCATGGTCAATGAAAGAGAAGTTGACATTTTTCTGGAATTCCTTTGCTTTTGGTAAGATCTAAGAAATTTTGGCAATTTGATTTCTGGTTCCTCTGCCTTTTCTAAACCCAGTCTGTATATGTGGAAGTCCTTGGTTCACACCCTGTTGAAAACTAACTTGAAGGATTTTGAGCATAACCTTGCTAGCATGTGAAATGAGCACAATTGTACTGTAGTTTGAGCATTCTTTAGCATTGCCCTTTGTGATTGGAATGAAAACTGACCTTTTCCAGTCCTGTGGCCACAGCTGAGTTGTGTAAATTTACTGACATATTGAGTGCCATGCTTTAACAGCATCATCTTTTAGTATTTAATTAGCTCAAGGAACTCAATCACTAGCTTTCTTTATATTAATAGTAATGCTTCCTAAGTCCCATTTGACTTCACACTCCAGAATGTTTTTTCTCTAGATGAGAGACACAGCATCATGATTATCTTGGATATTAAGTCCTTTCCTGTGTATTTATTTTGTGTGTTCTTGCAGCCTCTTCTTAATGTCTTTTTTGGTTCCATAATGTTTCTGTCCTTTATCATGTTCATCCTTAAATGAAATGGTCCCTTGATATCTCCAATTATCTTGAAGCAATCTCTAGTCTTTATCATTTTAATATTTTCCTCTATATCTTAGCAATGTTCACTTAAGGCTTTCTTATATCTCCTTGCTGTTTTCTGAAACTCTGCATTAAGTTGTGTATATTTTTCCTTTTCACCCTTTCCTTTCATTTCTCTTCTTTTCTCACCTATTTGCAAGGCCTCACAAAAAACCACTTTGTTTTATTGTACTTCTCTTTATTTGAGATTGTTTTGTCACTACCTCTTGTACAATTTTACAAGCCTTGGTCCATCTGTCTAGCAGATCTAATCCCTTGAATCTATCTGCCACCTCTACTATATAACATAAGTAATTTTAATTAGGTTATATCTGAATTGCCTAGTGGTTATCCCTACTTTCTTCAATATAAGCCTGTTTTTACACTGAGGAGTTGATGATCTGAACAATAGTCAGCTCCAGGTCTTGCTTTTGCTGTACTGTATGGAAAGTTCTCCATCTTCAACTGCAAAGAATATTATCAGTCTGATTATATATTGCCCATCTGGTGATGTTCATGTTTAGAGTAGTCTCTTGTGTTGCAGAAGAGGGTGTTAGCTATGACTACTGTATTATATTGACAAAACTCTGGTAGCCTTTGCCCTGCTTCACTTTGTACTCCAAGTCTAAGCTGACCTGTTATTCTTTGCATCACTTGACTTCCTCCATTTACATTCCAATCCCTTATGATGGAAAGGACATCGTTTTTTTTGATGTTAGTTCTAGGAGGTCTTGTAAGTCTTCACAGAATCATTCAACTTCAACTTCTTCAGCATTAGTTGTTGAGTTACACTGNTATTGACAAAACTCTGTTAGCCTTTGCCCTGCTTCACTTTGTACTCCAAGTCCAAGCTGACCTGTTTTTCTTTGCATCACTTGACTTCCTCCATTTACATTCCAATCCCTTATGATGGAAAGGACATCGTTTTTTTTTGGTGTTAGTTCTAGGAGGTCTTGTAAGTCTTCACAGAATCATTCAACTTCAACTTCTTCAGCATTAGTTGTTGAGTTACACTGGTGTTGGATTACTCTCGTGTTGAATCATTTGCCTTGGAAATAAGCTGAGATCATTTTGTTTTTTTTTGAGATTATACCCAGGTAGTGCACTTCAGATTTTTTTTTTTTTTTTTNTCAACTTCAACTTCTTCAGCATTAGTTGTTGAGTTACACTGGTGTTGGGTTACTCTGGTGTTGAATCATTTGCCTTGGAAATAAGCTGAGATCATTTTGTGTTTTTTGAGATTACACCCAGGTAGTGCACTTCAGATTTTTTTTTTTTTTTTGGACTATGAGAGCTAATCTATTTCTTCTAAGGCATTCTTGATCACAGTATCAAATATTATGATCATCTGAATTAAATTCTCTCTTTCTGGTCCATTTTAGTACACTGATTCCTAAGATGTTGATGTTCACTCTTGCCTTCTCCTCCTTGACCACAACAAATTCTCCTTGACTCATGAACCTAGTGTCCTAGATTCTATGTAATATTGTTATTTTCTTGCACTGGACTTTACTTTTACCATCAGACACATCCACAGCTGAGAGCCATTTCTGTTTTGATCCAGTTCAGTCTTTCTGAAGCTATTAGTAATTGCCTTCTGCTCTTCCCCAGTATCTCCTTAGATACCTACCAACCTGGAGGCCTCATCTTACAGTGTCATTTAGTTTTGCCTTTTCATATTGTTCATATCGTTGTTGTGGCAAGAATACTGGCATGGTTTTCAATTCCCTCCTCCAGTAAGCCACATTTTGACAGAACTCTCCATTATGACCCATTCATCTTGGGTGGAACTACATGGCATAGCTCATAACTTCACTGAGTTACACAAAGCCGTTCCCAAGTACAATGCTGTGATCCATGAAGGGTAAGCATCTTTTCATAGTCCCCCCCCCTTTTTTTTTCCCACATTGGTGAGTTGCTTTATGTAAACAAACATGCATTTTCTTTTCTAATAAGTGTTTAAAATGTTATGGTTTTAAGCTTTCAATATGTAGTGGTTGGATGTCTTCTCTGAAGCTGCTAAAAATCTGACATGATTTGTTTAACTTTTTTATCATAACTTAAAATTTCTTCTTTAGGTTTCTATTGTGAAATGAATTTCTTATAACTTTTTTCTTTTTTTAAATTTTGTTTTACAAATCCATTGTCCTAGTTAGAAATCTTCTATTATTTAAATTCAGTTTAAAAACATTGCTAAATTACTGTGTTTTGAAATTCCAGGCTATGTCTCTGACACACTATCATCTCTCTTAATTTCTACACCAGTTTAAAAAAAGAGAGAAAGAGAGAAAAAAACAAAAACAAATCCAATAGATTTCTTCTCTCTTCCCAAACTTTTTCTGAGAATGAACAAATATACAATTTTAATCCAGATTACAAGCTGAAAATTATAGTTTTTATATCATATAGTTTGTCCTTCAAGTATATATTACTGTCTATTTATATTTCAGTTTTATAACACACATTTTAAGTTAATTCTATAGTTTAATCTTGTTATAATTGATTAGTAACTTACTAGCAGGAAGGCATGTCCAAGTTAGCCAGTATTAGAGCTCTCAGCTTCCTATGATCCATTTAGCTGAAAAGATTTTATCTGAAGACAGAATTCTACAGGGTCTTTTGATTATAAGAAACTGAGACCCATTAGAGATATGATTCCAGTCTGTTTATTCTATCAGGAAAGTCACCATCTAGTGACTCTGTAGTGATTTCAGCAGAAGGGTTAGGTATATGGAAAGGAAATCTAAACTTTAGGAAAATAAGAAGGGTGATGTATATCTGATATAGACTCAGGATCAAATGAAGCAGCAGAGATTACAATTGATCACACAAATTTTCTTTTCATTGCTTTTCACAAAAACTGTCAAAAATTGTGTTATTGACCAAAAAAAATTAATATGGGTTTTATAAAAGAGAAAATGTGAGACTCTCTTCCATCCTACCCAGAGCATCTTCACATAGCTGCTGCATCTATTTCCTGCCCACTTTCACTGCTGAATGCTAATGGCTATCAGTTTTCTCAGTTTGGTCCTCAGGCAAAGAGAAGTGCCTCACAAAATTATGCCACCACTCTTCCCAAGATAGCCATCCATCTAATTCTCTGAGTGACACAGTGGTATAAAATGCCAGTGATATGCCTGTGTCAGTTCAGTTCAGTTCAGTTATCAGTCATATCTGACTATTAGTGACCTCATGGACAGCAGCACGTCAGGCTTCCCTGTCCATCACCAACTCCTGGAGTTTACTCTAACTCATGTCCATTGAGTCATTGATGCCATCCAACCATCTGATCCTCTGTCGTCCTCTTCTCCTCCTGCCCTCAGTATTTCCAAGCATCAGGGTCTTTTCGAATGAGTAAATTCTTCGGATAATATGGCCAAAGTTTGGAGTTTCAGCTTCAACATCAAATATTCCAATGCCCACTCAGGACTGATCTCCTTTAGGTTGGACTGATTCTCCTTGCTTTCCAAGGGACTCTCAAGAATCTTCTCCAACACCACAGTTAAAAACCATCAATTCTTCAGCACTCAGCTTTCTTTATAATCCAACTTTCACATCCATACATGACCACTGGAAAAACCATAGCCTTGACTAGATGGATCTTTGTTGTCAAAGTAATATCTCTGCTATTTAATATGCTGTCTAGATCACTCATAACTTTCCTTCCAAGAAATGGCTGTGTAGGCAGTTATTTCAGGGGAAAAAAAAAAAACAAAAACATGAAATGGAGAGAAATTTCTAAGAGTTACAGAGAATATCAACAAAGCAATTGCTAACAGTAGGTCAAGAGCAATTAAACTGACTTCTTCATTTGTCTACTCATAATTCAATTATTATTCAAGTTATATATTTTTAAAAATCTCCTTGACAACATTGTTATTTTGTTTTGTAAGCTTTTAAAGACATATTCACACACATTTCTTACTGCCTGTCAACCATTTTCTTTCATTATAAAAGTCCTTTTTCTAGGGTCTCGATTTAATTAACAGATTGTTTTCATTAGGGCAACTGACCAACTGAAGAATCCCTGCTGCTTGTTCAATAGAAGCAGCTCATGGAGCTTTGTGTTTAATTCACTTCATTTCTCTGGTTCATAAACCATGAAAACTTTGACTTCATTCAGAATTTTTCTTGTCTCTCTGGCTGAATCAGTTTCCAAGGAATGAGACACATGAATAAATGATATCTCCCCTATCAATATTTTTCTTGAAATAACTTATTTTTAATTGTCAATAAGTGTATTTTCTAGGCTAAGTATTTATGTATGCCTATTTTGCAAATGTTTCATACTGAATTATCTTAAACTTTCATGTTTCTTATTATCAAAGACTACGAGAAAAAGAATGCTAGCAAAACTCTTAAAATATGTATAGTTTTAAGGCTAAATGAAACACAGCAAATCTTAAATAGTTATATAAAATGATAGTAGTATTGGAGTCCCTATAACTTGTCAATAATTAAAATGGTATATATAGTTATATATAAATAATCCACCAGCAATGCAGGAGACCTGGGTTTGATTTTTGGGTCGGGAAGATCCCCTGGAGAAGATAATGGTTACTCACACTGGTATTCTTGCCTGGAGAATTCCATTGAGAGAGGAGACTGGTGGGATAGAGTTTCAGGTGTAACAAAGAGTTGGACATGACTGAATGACTAACACTTTCACTTTACTGCTTTTCATACGTTTATAAAGAATTATTGTTCCTTCAGATAACTGTGAAACATATGTATAATTATAAATATTGCATCATTTTATTACTTATATCTATACTATTCCATAATATATATAAATAATATGCTCATATTGATTCTTTATAATATTTATTACTGTTATGATTTATTATTATAACAGTTTGATTATTCATAGTTATTATTTTAATTTTACTATATTTTATATTATTCATCCTGCCACTAGAACTATTTTATGAGTCAGCTTGTATACATGTATAAAAGCATTTTTCATAATTTTAACATTTTGATTAGTGTGCTTCAATATAATTGGATTGTTTGTAATCCCAAGTGTTTTATTTTATAAAATTATAAGACTTATAGTGAGTATACAGACACCAAAATGTGTGTTTATCAAATTTAAAACCTTTTTGTTCACCAGAGATACAATCAACAGAGTGAAAAGGCAACCTATGAAATAGGATAAAATGGTTGAAAATCATGTATCTGATAAAGAGTTAATGTTCATAATACATTAAAAAAAATCTACAGTTCAACAGAAAAAAGTTAAGTAATCAGACAAAAATGGGCAAAGGACTTGAGGAGAAAATTGTCTAAAGATGATATCCAAATGGATGGGAAGTATATGACAAATGTTCAGTATTATTCATCATCACAAAATGCAAATAAATACCACAATGAGATGTCACCTCACACTCATTAAGGTGGATGTTATTGAGAAAACAATAAACAATTATGAGTTGGGCTACAGAAAAAGTAAAGCCTTTGTACATTAGAGGACTATAAAATAGTGTAACTGCTTGGAAAACAGTATGGCAATTCCTCAAAAAATTAAAAATAAAACTACTATATGATTCAGCAATTCCACCTCCGGGCATATATTCAAAAGAGTTGAAATCAGAACATCAGAGAGATATCTGCACACCCATATTCATAGCATCACTTTTCACAATAGCCAAGAAGTAAAAGCATCTCAAATATCCACTGATGGATGATGGACAAATAAATTTGGTCTACACATATATACTATGGAAAACTATGAAGCCTTAAAAAGGAGGGAGATATTTGTATAGGTTACTACATGGATGAACCTTGAAGACATTATGCTAATTGAAATAAGACAGTCACAAAAGGACTAATAACAGTATGAGTCAACTTACATGAGATATAAAACATAGTAAATTCATAGAGAGAAAGAAAATTAATGGTTACTAGAACCAGGGGGAGGGGGAAAAGGGAAGTCAATTTGTAATAGATACACATTTTCCTTTCTACAACATGAAAAGTTTCTGAAAGTCTGTTTTATAACAGTGTAAATATACTTAACACCACAGAACTGTACACTTAAAAATGGTTAAGATGTTAGATATTGTATGCATATGTTATCACACACATATGTATGTATATATATGTAAGAAGAAAGTAGTATGTGGGCTTCATCAGACTACCAAGCCTCTTTGATTTGAAAATGGCTACACACCCTTATGAAGTGAAGTGAAGTGAGTGGCTCAGTCGTGTCCAACTCTTTGGGACCCCCTGAACTGTAGCCCACCAGGCTTCTCTGTCCTTGGGATTCTCCAGGCAAGAATACTGGAGTGGGTTGCCATTTCCTTCTCCAGGGGAACTTCCCGACCCAGGGATCGAACCCAGGTCTCCTGCATTGCAAGCAGATGCTTTCGCCTCTGAGCCACCAGGGAAGCCACCACATACCCTTACACTAAAGCAATATTGAATGTGTCTGACTTGTGCCTTCGTAAGATTCTCTCATTTATTAATCTCCTCAGATGAGTCATTATATAACCTATTAATTTAAAATAGCATATATGAGCACTCCAAACATTTGAAAGAATAGTAACATAATAAATGACAGCCCTTCCAACAAATAAAGTAGGTTGAGTCCAGACTACCCCATATACGTATCTGAAAATATTTTAAATCCTTCAGAAAGAAATCCCTCTTCACAAATAATGTACCCAGCACTCCTATATTTTTTCTTATATTGTCCAGAATTAAGTAAGATTTTAAAATTTCTAATAATCAGCACTTCATGCAGAAAAAAAATATGCTTTATAGACAATTTACGCCAGGTATAAGATTGAATGACATGGTTATTTGATTAGAATGGGGCTTTTACATCTGAACATTAAAATAAAACAATACTTAATATCTCTGTACCATATAAGACCTTTTATTTACTGATCCTTCCATACTTCTGAAAAAGGTTCAAATTGAAAGGGAAGTTTATAATTTTCATCTCAGATACAAGTGATAACTTGCAATAAAGGCTGAATTGATACTAATTATTTCCAGGTCCCTATAGTACTATTACAATTATAACGAAGATTCAAATTGGAAGTCTTCTCAATGTGAGTTCAATTCAGTCGCTCAGTTGTGTCTGACTCTTTGCGAACCCATGGACTGCAACACCCCAGGCCTCCATGTCCATCACCAACTCCCAGAGTTTACTCAAATTCACGGCCATTGAGTCAGTGATGCCATGCAACCAGCTCCTCCTCTGTCGTCCCCTTCTCCTCTCACCTTCAATCTTTCCCAGTATCAGGGTCTTTTCAAATGAGTCAGCTCTTTGTATAATGTAGCCAAAGTATTGGAGTTTCAGCCTCGACATCGGTCCTTCCAATGAACAATCAGGACTGATTTCCTTTAGGATGGATTGGTTGGTTCTCCTTGCAGTCCAAGGGACTCTCATAATCTTCTCCAACACCAAAGTTCAAAAATATCAATTCTTTGGTCCTCAGCTTTCTTTATAGTCCACCTCTCACATCCATATATGACTACTGTAAAAACCATAGCCTTGACTAGACATACCATTGTTGATAAAGTAATGCCTTTGCTTTTTAATATGCTGTCTAGGTTGGTCATAACTTTTCTGCCAAAGAGTAAGTGTCTTTTAATTCCATGGCTACAGTCACAATCTGCAGTGATTTTGGAGCCCGAAAAAATAAAGTCTGACACTGTTTCCACTGCTTCTCCATCTATATGCCATAAAGTGATGGGACCTAATACCACAATTTTGTTTTCTGAAAGCTGCACTTTAAGGTAACTTTTTCACTCTCCTCTTTCACTTTCATCAAGAGGCTTTTTAGCCCCTCTTCACTTTCTGCCATAATGGTGGTTCATATACATACCTGCAGCTTGTGGTTCCTCCAACCCAGCATTGTTCATGATGTACTCTGCATATAAGTTAAATGAGCAGGGTGACATAACACAGTCTTGATGTACTCTTTTTCCCACTTAGAACCAGTCTGTGGTTCCGTATACAGTTCTAACTGTTGCTTCCTGACCTGCATACAGATTTCTCAAGCGTCAGGAGAGATGGTCTGCTATTCCCATCTCTTTCAGAATTTTCCACAATTAATTGTGATCCATACAGTCAGAGAATTCGGCATAGTCAATAAAACTAAAATAAATGTCTTTCTGACACTTGCTTGCTTTTTCAATGATCCAGCAGATGCTGGCAATTTGATCTCTGGTTCGTCTGCCTTTTCTAAAACCAGCTTGAACACCTGGAAGTTCACAGATCACGTAGAGCTGAACCCTGGCTTGGAGAATTTCGAGCATTGCTTTGCTAGCATGTGAATAAGTGTGATTGTGTGGTAGTTTGAGATTGATTATATTATTTGCAGCCAAAGATGGAGAAGATCTATATAGTCAGCAAAAACAAGACTGGGAGCTGACTGTGGCTCAGATCATTAACTCCTTATTGTAAAATTTGACTTAAATTGAAGAAAGTGGGTAAAACCACTAGAACATTCAGGATTGACATAAATCAAATCCCTTGTGACTATACAATAGTGAGAAATAGATTTAAGAGACTACATCTGATAGACAGAGTGCCTGAAGAAGTATGGACAGATATTCATGACATTGTACAAGAGACAGGAATCAAGACCATCCCCAAGAAAAAGAAATGCGAAAAAGCAAAATGGCTCTCTATTGATGCCTTACAAATAGCTGTGAAAAGAAGAGAAGCAAAAAAAGAAAAAAAAAAAAGGAAAAA
>SJYW01027826.1:0-10173 GCA_006410735.1 Raphicerus campestris
CTCTTAGCGACCCCAGACTGCAGCCTTCTGAGCCACCAGGAAAGCCCAATAAAGACTTGAAACTAAAGCAAAAATCAAAACAAAATAAAAACACACACACACACAACACACACACCTTATCAGGAAATTTATTTTGTCTCAACAAAACACTCTATCCTTTGCTATAATATTAGTGTCTTGTTATTGTAAACTATTATGTGACTGTTGTGAGTGAAACAATAATTATAATAGCGTTTTCTAGTTTGGAGTTAACAAAACAGGAAAAAAGTGCAACAAATTTTTATTATTCTTGTTTCTGCCTCTCTCAGATGAAGGAAAAAAAGGAGAAAGTTTTGCAAAAACATGATTTGGTTCAGTGTCTAAGTGTTTAATTTTGGCCATGTTTTCCAAATTATCTACCTTAATGCTGCTCCATGGCTTCAAGTCTGTTTCTGCATTAATGCTGCATTTGTAACCATATCTTGGTAGGAGTGTTAGCTTGAAAGGATTAGAAGTAAGATATGGAATCTGGTTCCCTTAGGTCATTTGTTTGTATCCAGCTGAAGTCAGCAGTGGCTAAAATTCATTACCATCTGGCAGTTTTTCCATGGCCTCTGTGACAGAACCTGTGGTTCTAGCCTAGTACATACTAGACAGATGTCCGGGTCATAAAAATCACAACGATTCTTGGCATTGTGTCACCCCCTTGTTGACAGTACCATCACACAGGCGAGAGATCGAAGCGGAATAAAGAATGAGCTGTCTTCATCCCATCCAGTGGTCCATTGGCAAACAGATACTCAGACCTTATGTATTCTGTGTGGGGGAATAATGCTCTTGGCTATAGTCAAAGGGAATGGAAATAATGCTAATGGGTACAGCATCTCACAGCACAAGGCGATCAGGTATTCTGATTTATCTCCTTGCACCAGTACAAAATTAGATAAACTGGTTAAGCTTTCAAATATTTCCTTTTCAATGGCAAGTTATGTTTCATGTACTCATGTTGTCTTAAGGCTTCCCAGTTATTGGATGAGGTGTAGATAGTGAGGTACATCTGTAAACTTGAGCGAGCCATCCACATTGAATGTCTTTACAAGACAGTACTGTAAGGCACCCTTACCTACAGATTCCGTATCCAAGGAGCCAACCAAGGAAGCTTAGACTGTGTTGTTGTTATTCAGTTGCTAAATTGTGTCCGACTCTGCGACCCTGTGGACTGCTGCACGCCAAGCTCCACTGTTCACCATCTCCCAGAGTTTGCTCAAATTCATGTACGTTGAGTCAGAGATGTTATCTAATCTTCTCATCCTCTGCCATCTCCTTCTTCTTTTGCCTTCATTGTTTCCCAGCATCAGGGTCTTTTCCAATGAATTGGCTTTTTGCATCCGGTGGCCAAAATATGGGAGCTACAGTTTCAGCATCAGTCCCTCCAGTGAGTTTTGGGGGTTGATTTCCTTTAGCAAGAACTGCAGTCCAAGGGCCTCTCAAGTGTTTTCTCTAGCACCAGAGTTTGAAAGCATCAATACTTCAACTCTAAGACTTCTTTATGGTCCAACTGAAATCCATACATGACTACTGGAAAAATCTTAGCTTTGACTATATGGACATTTGTCAGCAAAGTGATGTCTCTGCTCTTTAGTATGCTGTCTAGGTTTGTCATAGATTTCCTTCCAAGGAGCAGTATCTTGTAATTTCATGGCTGCAGTCACCATCCACACTGATTTTGGTGCTCAAGAAAACAAACCTACCACTGTTCCATATTGCCCCATCTATTTGCCATGAAGTGATGGGCCCAGATGCCTTGATCTTCTTTTTTGAATGTTGAGTTTTAGGCCAACTTTTTCACTCTCCTCTTTCACCTTCATCAAGAGGCACATTAGTTCCTCTTCCTTTCTGCCATTAAGGCATTAGTTATCTATTTTATATGTATTAGTGTATATATGTCAATTCCAGTCTCCTAATTCATCTCACCCTTTTCTTCTTCCCTTGACATCCAAGGTTGTTCTCTACATCTGTATCTCCATCTGTTTTGCAAATAAGTGTATCTGTATCATTTTTTCTAGATTCCACATACTAGCAATATTATACAAGAATTTTCTCTTTCTGACTAACTTCACACTGTATGACAATCTCTAAGTCTATGCATGTCTTTGAAAATGGCAATTATTTCATTCTTTTTTATGGCTACTAGCACCTCTTCTTGATAAGACTATTCTTTTTAATTTAATTGTCTTGATATCTTTATAAAAATTGCATGAGTGATTAAGTTGCTTCAGTCATCTCTGATTCTATGTGACCCTATGAACTAAGAGCCAGCCAGGCTCCTCTGTTCATAGGATTCTCCAGGTGGGAATACTGAAATGGGTTGCCATGCCCTCCTCTAGAGAATCTTCCTGACCCTGGGACTGAACCCAACTCTCCTGTGACTCCTGCCTTGCAGGCAGACTCTTTACCACTGAGCAACTGGCGAGTTCACAGTAAATATAAAGATTTATATCTGGATTATCAATTCTACTCTATTGATCTGTGTTCATCCTTATGCAAATATCATACTGTTTTGATTCCTTTGTATTAAATTTTAAAATTGGGAAATTTGATTCCTCCTATTTTCTTTTTATTTCAAGATTGTTTTAATTTTGGTCCTTTGAATAGCAACATAAAATTTAACATCAGTTTGTTATTTTTTGCAGAGAATTGAGATTGAAACCCATGACAGGAGGCGATAGTGGTAAAGAATCCACGCAGGAGACGTAAAAGACACAGGTTGGATCCCTGGGTCTGGAAGAGCCCCTAGAGGAGGAAATGGCAACCCACTCCAGTATACTTTGCTGGAGAATCCCATGGACAGAAGAGCCTGATGAGTTATGGTCCCTAGGGTCACAAAGTGTTGAAGAGCACTAAAATGACTTAGCACACATGTATGAAAGAAAAAAAGAAAAAATTGAGACAAATAAAAGGATCTGTATTTGGAATTCATGTTATTCACACTATCTGTAGACATGTTTGATATACACAAATGAAATAAGAGTGAATTGTCACCTTTCTGTCGATGCTTTTCATTGAGATGATAATATTCCAATTGAAGTATAAATTGATAAATTTGTCTAAATCTCAAGGTTATCAGTTTTGTCATCAATTCAGTTAAGTCACTAAGTTCTGTTTGACTCTTTGAGACCCTATGGATTGCAGCACACCAGGCTTCCTTGCCCATCACCAACTCCCAGAACTTTCTCAAACATATGTCCATCAAGTCGGTGATGCCATCCAACAATCTCATCCTCTATTGTCCCCTTTTTCCTCTGCCTTTAATCTTTCCCAGCATCAGGGTCTTTTCCAGTGAGTCAGTTCTTTGCATCTGGTGGCCAAAGTATTGGAGTTTCAGCTTCAGCACCAGTCCTTCCAATGAATATTAAGAACTGATATCCTTTAGGATGGACTCGTTGGATCTCCTTGCAGTCGGAGGGACTCTCAAGAGTCTTCTCCAACACCACAGTTCAAAAGCATCAGTTGTTTGGTGCGCAGCTTTCTTTATAGTCCAACTCTCACATCCATACGTAACTGCTGGAAAAACTATAGCTTTGGCTAGACGGACCTTTGTTGGCGAAGTAATGTCTCTGCTTTTTAATATGCTATCTAGGTTGGTCATAGCTTTTCTTCCAAGTAGCAAGCATCTTTTAATTTCATGGCTGTAGTCACCATCTGCAGTGATTTTGGAGCCCTAGAATATAAAGTCTGTTACTGTTTCCATTGTTTCCCTATCTATTTTACATGATGTGATAGGACCAGATGCTATGATCTTCGTCTTTTGAATGTTGAGTTTTAAGCCAACTTTTTCACTCGCCTCTTTCACTTTCTTCAAAAGGCTCTTTAGTTCCTCTTCGCTTTCTGCCATAAGGGTTATGTCATCTGCATTTCTGAGGTCATTGCATTTTATCATAGGATATAATTTATATAAGGTATGCAAAATCACAAGCAGTACAAGAGATAAAATAATTTAAAGTGGTAATACCACATGTCAGAATAAAAATATTTGTGAGCCATAACAACATTCCTAGTATGAGTAATTAGAAAGATGTGGAATCAGACCTGTCTACCAAGTTTGAGACCAGCTATTTAAAGCACTCTTATGTAATCTTTTATTTCATTGTATTCAGTGACATAATCAGAAGGCAAACAACTTGTTTTTAAAAATCATAAGTAGATGCATTTTGTATCCAGAAGTTTTGACAGCTAGTACTGCAGCTTGCCTGTGATTTTTCCTTTCAGTTTCTAATTTGTTGTACAATCTCCATCTTTGATTTAGGTTTGTAAGCAGCATATCTGTCTTTCATCTTAAATCCTCAATGCCTAATCCAGTACTCCGTGAAAGCAGGTGATCAATAAATGCTTCTTGAATAAATGAATGAAACTTAAGGCATTCCTATAAGTAAGATATGTGAGTGGTTGAGTGCCATAAATTTCATTTGAACTAGCTAAGATAAAATGAACAGCTAAATATAAGCTAGGTTAACTAAGGAAGAGGATCATACCTTCACTCATTCTCAGCTCTCTTGCTATACATTTCAGAGTAAGAAGATGAAATGGCAAGGGATGAGTGGCAAGAATGACACAGAACAGTTACTCTGCATTTAGTCAAATGTTTTCTATTGCAGATATTAGCAGTTGTCATTCCTTCCTTATTTCAGTTTCCCGACTGTAATAAGGCTACAAAATGTGCAATCTTGCCATTCAGATGAGGCCGAGTTTCTCTATTCATATAATCACAACCCAAGTTATCATGAATTAAGTCATATGCCATTCAAAAATATGATGTTCACATTTATGAAAGAATTAATATGTGCAGTTACTTTGCCTTTAACAAATTATTATTAGGCAGGGTATGAAATACATTGGGAAGAAATACTTAACAGATGATGCTGTGACAATGTGCTATTAAGCATGTTACTGTAATGTCAATATTATTAAACCTATGTACCCAGCTAATCCATGAATATAAATTACTTTTGTATCAGCCACACTTTATTATTTATTAGGATCAGTGTAATAGCTATGACTATTCCATGGAGGCAAACTAAGGGCATGTCTCCATCAAAACTGGAGCCTAGAGAACCATTGCATCCGGATCTTATCTAATGGTGCAGCCCTTAGGCACTATTTCTCCAGACTCTTTTGTTGAATCAGATGTGACTAAAAGATGTGATTGTTTTTCAGTGCCAATCAAGATAGCCATGGTAACTATTGCCATAATTTGTTAAGTCATACCAGCTACCTGGCACTGAGGCCAAGTATTTCCATATATTGCTGTAAATTATCTCCCAGTTTCTGTAAGGTATTATTCCCAAATGCAAAGAGACATAGCTTCAGTGCAAAATCTTGGGTCCAAACTCAGTTGTCTTTGTTACTGATCGCAGATTTTTACACAAGACTGAGTTATGGAATAAGCCATGGACATATGGAATAATTGGAAAATTTGGAAAATCTGGAATAACTCATTTGAGTTCACTGCCAGCTGATGATACTGTTTTTCCCCCCTTAGCTTTTCTCTTTGCAAAACAGAGATGGCACTTTATTATAAAAATCGTTGTGTGCCATAAGTGTAAAATTATTTTAAAAGGTTTCCCACAAAATCACTGCTATTTCTAAAGTACAATTGGACATTGGTTTTATTATCCCCATTAGAAAAGTCTAGTGTAATGCACAAGATTATGTCCTTACTTTCAGCACTTCTTCTACCCAGTCTAATGTATAGTTTTGAGATTTCAGGATCATTCTTCATATAGGCTGTCTTCTATTTCCCAGTATTATTTTATCAGTGATTTTCCCCGCTTTTAGGTCTTTTGGATAATTAAATATGTATATGTGTTCACATGAAACTTTCCTCTTGTTTTCACACCCCTCAAATTCTGAGGGAAGGTAGAGAGCATGGGGTTAGAGGAGAGAGAGCATTTGTTGAGATGAAGGAGAAAAGGCCCCAGTGTCTGTGGCTCCATTTGTCTTCTGTATTCTGCTAAATACAAACAACAGACATTGCAACTCAAACTGACCTTTCCTCAGAAATATGCCTAGAGCCTGTTATAAAGAGTGAAGTAAGTTAGAAAGAGAAAAACTAGTATCATATATTAACACGTATATATGGAATCTAGAAAAAGGATACTGATGAACTTATTTGCAGGGCAGGAATAGAGACACAGACATAGGGNTATGAACTAAGAGCCAGCCAGGCTCCTCTGTTCATAGGATTCTCCAGGTGGGAATACTGAAATGGGTTGCCATGCCCTCCTCTAGAGAATCTTCCTGACCCTGGGACTAAACCCAACTCTCCTGTGACTCCTGCCTTGCAGGCAGACTCTTTACCACTGAGCAACTGGCGAGTTCACAGTAAATATAAAGATTTATATCTGGATTATCAATTCTACTCTATTGATCTGTGTTCATCCTTATGCAAATATCATACTGTTTTGATTCCTTTGTATTAAATTTTAAAATTGGGAAATTTGATTCCTCCTATTTTCTTTTTATTTCAAGATTGTTTTAATTTTGGTCCTTTGAATAGCAACATAAAATTTAACATCAGTTTGTTATTTTTTGCAGAGAATTGAGATTGAAACCCATGACAGGAGGCGATAGTGGTAAAGAATCCACGCAGGAGACGTAAAAGACACAGGTTGGATCCCTGGGTCTGGAAGAGCCCCTAGAGGAGGAAATGGCAACCCACTCCAGTATACTTTGCTGGAGAATCCCATGGACAGAAGAGCCTGATGAGTTATGGTCCCTAGGGTCACAAAGTGTTGAAGAGCACTAAAATGACTTAGCACACATGTATGAAAGAAAAAAAGAAAAAATTGAGACAAATAAAAGGATCTGTATTTGGAATTCATGTTATTCACACTATCTGTAGACATGTTTGATATACACAAATGAAATAAGAGTGAATTGTCACCTTTCTGTCGATGCTTTTCATTGAGATGATAATATTCCAATTGAAGTATAAATTGATAAATTTGTCTAAATCTCAAGGTTATCAGTTTTGTCATCAATTCAGTTAAGTCACTAAGTTCTGTTTGACTCTTTGAGACCCTATGGATTGCAGCACACCAGGCTTCCTTGCCCATCACCAACTCCCAGAACTTTCTCAAACATATGTCCATCAAGTCGGTGATGCCATCCAACAATCTCATCCTCTATTGTCCCCTTTTTCCTCTGCCTTTAATCTTTCCCAGCATCAGGGTCTTTTCCAGTGAGTCAGTTCTTTGCATCTGGTGGCCAAAGTATTGGAGTTTCAGCTTCAGCACCAGTCCTTCCAATGAATATTAAGAACTGATATCCTTTAGGATGGACTCGTTGGATCTCCTTGCAGTCGGAGGGACTCTCAAGAGTCTTCTCCAACACCACAGTTCAAAAGCATCAGTTGTTTGGTGCGCAGCTTTCTTTATAGTCCAACTCTCACATCCATACGTAACTGCTGGAAAAACTATAGCTTTGGCTAGACGGACCTTTGTTGGCGAAGTAATGTCTCTGCTTTTTAATATGCTATCTAGGTTGGTCATAGCTTTTCTTCCAAGTAGCAAGCATCTTTTAATTTCATGGCTGTAGTCACCATCTGCAGTGATTTTGGAGCCCAAGAATATAAAGTCTGTTACTGTTTCCATTGTTTCCCTATCTATTTTACATGATGTGATAGAACCAGATGCTATGATCTTCGTCTTTTGAATGTTGAGTTTTAAGCCAACTTTTTCACTCGCCTCTTTCACTTTCTTCAAAGGGCTCTTTAGTTCCTCTTCGCTTTCTGCCATAAGGGTTATGTCATCTGCATTTCTGAGGTCATTGCATTTTATCATAGGATATAATTTATATAAGGTATGCAAAATCACAAGCAGTACAAGAGGTAAAATAATTTAAAGTGGTAATACCACATGTCAGAATAAAAATATTTGTGAGCCATAACAACATTCCTAGTATGAGTAATTAGAAAGATGTGGAATCAGACCTGTCTACCAAGTTTGAGACCAGCTATTTAAAGCACTCTTATGTAATCTTTTATTTCATTGTATTCAGTGACATAATCAGAAGGCAAACAACTTGTTTTTAAAAATCATAAGTAGATGCGTTTTGTATCCAGAAGTTTTGACAGCTAGTACTGCAGCTTGCCTGTGATTTTTCCTTTCAGTTTCTAATTTGTTGTACAATCTCCATCTTTGATTTAGGTTTGTAAGCAGCATATCTGTCTTTCATCTTGAATCCTCAATGCCTAATCCAGTACTCCATGAAAGCAGGTGATCAATAAATGCTTCTTGAATAAATGAATGAAACTTAAGGCATTCCTATAAGTAAGATATGTGAGTGGTTGAGTGCCATAAATTTCATTTGAACTAGCTAAGGTAAAATGAACAGCTAAATATAAGCTAGGTTAACTAAGGAAGAGGATCATACCTTCACTCATTCTCAGCTCTCTTGCTATACATTTCAGAGTAAGAAGATGAAATGGCAAGGGATGAGTGGCAAGAATGACACAGAACAGTTACTCTGCATTTAGTCAAATGTTTTCTATTGCAGATATTAGCAGTTGTCATTCCTTCCTTATTTCAGTTTCCCGACTGTAATAAGGCTACAAAATGTGCAATCTTGCCATTCAGATGAGGCCGAGTTTCTCTATTCATATAATCACAACCCAAGTTATCATGAATTAAGTCATATGCCATTCAAAAATATGATGTTCACATTTATGAAAGAATTAATATGTGCAGTTACTTTGCCTTTAACAAATTATTATTAGGCAGGGTATGAAATACATTGGGAAGAAATACTTAACAGATGATGCTGTGACAATGTGCTATTAAGCATGTTACTGTAATGTCAATATTATTAAACCTATGTACCCAGCTAATCCATGAATATAAATTACTTTTGTATCAGCCACACTTTATTATTTATTAGGATCAGTGTAATAGCTATGACTATTCCATGGAGGCAAACTAAGGGCATGTCTCCATCAAAACTGGAGCCTAGAGAACCATTGCATCCGGATCTTATCTAATGGTGCAGCCCTTAGGCACTATTTCTCCAGACTCTTTTGTTGAATCAGATGTGACTAAAAGATGTGATTGTTTTTCAGTGCCAATCAAGATAGCCATGGTAACTATTGCCATAATTTGTTAAGTCATACCAGCTACCTGGCACTGAGGCCAAGTATTTCCATATATTGCTGTAAATTATCTCCCAGTTTCTGTAAGGTATTATTCCCAAATGCAAAGAGACATAGCTTCAGTGCAAAATCTTGGGTCCAAACTCAGTTGTCTTTGTTACCGATCGCAGATTTTTACACAAGACTGAGTTATGGAATAAGCCATGGACATATGGAATAATTGGAAAATTTGGAAAATCTGGAATAACTCATTTGAGTTCACTGCCAGCTGATGATACTGTTTTTCCCCCCTTAGCTTTTCTCTTTGCAAAACAGAGATGGCACTTTATTATAAAAATCGTTGTGTGCCATAAGTGTAAAATTATTTTAAAAGGTTTCCCACAAAATCACTGCTATTTCTAAAGTACAATTGGACATTGGTTTTATTATCCCCATTAGAAAAGTCTAGTGTAATGCACAAGATTATGTCCTTACTTTCAGCACTTCTTCTACCCAGTCTAATGTATAGTTTTGAGATTTCAGGATCATTCTTCATATAGGCTGTCTTCTATTTCCCAGTATTATTTTATCAGTGATTTTCCCCGCTTTTAGGTCTTTTGGATAATTAAATATGTATATGTGTTCACATGAAACTTTCCTCTTGTTTTCACGCCCCTCAAATTCTGAGGGAAGGTAGAGAGCATGGGGTTAGAGGAGAGAGAGCATTTGTTGAGATGAAGGAGAAAAGGCCCCAGTGTCTGTGGCTCCATTTGTCTTCTATATTCTGCTAAATACAAACAACAGACATTGCAACTCAAACTGACCTTTCCTCAGAAATATGCCTAGAGCCTGTTATAAAGAGTGAAGTAAGTCAGAAAGAGAAAAACTAGTATCATATATTAACACGTATATATGGAATCTAGAAAAAGGATACTGATGAACTTATTTGCAGGGCAGGAATAGAGACACAGACATAGGGAACAGACTTGTGGACACAGCAGGGGAAGAAAAGGGTGAAAGGAATTAAGAGAGTAGTATTGAAACACACATATTATAGTATGTAAAGTAGA
>SJYW01027830.1:4245-51459 GCA_006410735.1 Raphicerus campestris
GTCCCCCAAAACTTTGCATTTTATAATTCAGTATTAAAACATTTGAAGCTGAAACTCCAATACTTTTGCCACCTGATGCGAAGAGCTGACTCATTTGAAAACATCCTGATGCTGGGAATGATTGAAGGCAGCAGGAGAAAGGGATGACAGAGGCTGAGATCGCTAGATGGCATGACCGACTCGATGGACATGGGTTTGGGTGGACTCTGGGAGCTGGTGATGGACAGGGAGGCCTGGCGTGCTGTGGTTCATGGGGTCGCAAAGAGTCAGACACGACTGAGCAACTGAACTGAACTGAACTGAAGAGAACTTTAGGTCTCCATAAATATAAATTTTACTTGTAGGGTGTGAGAATTCTCTATGTTCTATAACCACATTCAAAAAGAAAGTCAAATGGTACACCAATGAAGTGAATTCCTTAATATGAAGTAGAGCATTTTGCAAATTAGTTGATATTTGTGTTTCCTTTTCTGTAAAATGCCTTGTTGTGTGTTTTATTCATCATTATGTGCTTTGTATTTTCTCCTGTTGATTTTTTAACTAACTCATCCTTAGTTATCTGTGTTGCCCATAACCTTCCCAACTGTTGCTTGTCTTTCCACTTCACTTTCTCTAGAGTGTCTTTCAATTATTGTATCAGTGTTTTCCTTTGGACTAGCAATTTTGAAGAAATCCTTTGAACTGAAGTTCTTGTATGTTCTTCTAAAGGTTTTAAAGTATTGGTTGCCCACTTGTCTCCTTTCAGACTGGAGTTCATTTTTGTTACCGGTGTAAGATTTGGATCCAAATTGTTTTGTCTTTACGGATATGAAATTCGCACAGAGTGTTCTTTTCAGTGTTCTCTCTGTCATGTGTCATTGCCATTCATACACAGTCAGTTTGGGGTGTCTATTCTATTCCGTTGATCAATAGTCTGTCCTGATACCACATCATCCTCCGATGGCTTTACCCCTTGATATCTAGCAGAATACGTTCTCTCACTTTCATCTTTTTCTGTATGAACAACTTGGATATACTTGGAGGTCTGCTCTTCTGAACAAATTTTTAAATCAGCTTGTCAAGGTCCTTATCAAACACTTGAGATTTTCAATGAAATGTCAACGAATGGATAGATAATCTGTGGATCACGGATACCTGTGTGATGCTGAATTTTCTATCCACTAAATTGTTTCATCTTTCCATTTATTTGTGTCTTGTTTAGATTATTTAAATAAGGTTTGTAATTTTCTCCACATGGCTGTCATATCTCTTAGTTTTATTACCAGGCAACATTTTTGTTACTATTAGAAATAATGTTTTTTAAATGTATGCCTTCTTTTTTGCAAGTTTAAAGAAATACTATTGATTTTGCATAAATATCTTAACCTAGACACTGCTAAACCTCAACTAGAGCTAATAATTTGCCTGAGATCTTTTTAAAATTTTTAATATAGATAATCCAGAATTAATGACTATTTCCTTTTCTTCCCATCCTCGTGCTCTCCCCTTTTCTTCTTTATTTACTACACAAGCCAGGACTTTCGGTGCAATGTTCAATGTGCTGTTTATGCTCAGTCATGTCCCACTCTGCAATCCCAGGGGTGGTAGCCACCTGTCTCCTCTGTCCATGAAGTGTTTCAGGCAAGAATGCTGAAGTGGGTTGCCATTTCCTCCTCTGGGGTATCTTCCTGACCCAGGGATCGAAGCTGCATCTCTTGGATCTCCTACATTGGCAGGCGGATTATTTACCCCTGTGCCACCTGAGAAGCCCACAATATTTAATAGGTGTAGTAATAATAAACTTTTAATCTGGTTCCTGATATTAAAGAAAATTCTTGTTTTTTGTTTTTATTTACACTTACAGCCTCTGCAGTTTCAGGAAGGCTTGTGTTAATGAAGCTTCTAACCAAGAACGATCTTTTCCAGGTAATAAAAATTAATTGGGCCCAGTAGTGTCCTTAAGTGGGGGATATGATTTCTCCAAAAGCAAGAAGGGCTGTAAGAGTTTAGGCTTCTTATTTAGTCTAAAAAGGGAGGTGGGGAGCAAGAAGGTTTCATTTCTATTGGTCTGCAGTGTATCACAGGGCATGCCAGCCCATGGAATCCTCCCAAAGTTTACAGTTTATGCAAGGTTCTGGATTTTTTTCGGGGTTCATAAGCCATTTTCTGTCGGTCATACGATCATTGGAAATTGGCTTTTAGGTTGATTCTCAGTTTCAGAAATAATTATAATGTCATCTGTATCATGTACTATAGCTCTATAATCTAGTAACATCACACCAGGTCTGCTTCACTGGACTGTGACAGTACACAGGAAAGTTCAAATATCCTTGAGGCAAAAGTACATTGGGAACCATTCCACATGAATGCACACTGTTGATGACTCTCCCTAGCAACCAATATAGAAAAAAGGCCTTAGCCAAGTCAACTGTGGAAAAGCGGTCATCTTTCGCTTGTGGAATAGTCTGTGTAGCAGCTGAATACTCTGGCCCATATGGGGCCGGCAGAAGCTATTGGAGTGCTGTCTACTGGCATCTCCTGTAGTCCAGGATCAACATCTACAATCCATCCGTCTTCCTCACCAGCATCATCTCATTACTGTAGGATGAGGGTGCAGGGCCCACTCGGCTGCATCTAATATGTCCTTCATTAGGGCAGTAATTTTTTGTGGCTGTAGGTATAGGATAGTGATTATCATTAACCATTTGAAAACTCTAAAGGCTCCCATCAGGCTTCCCTAGTGGCTCAGGTGATAAAGAATCTGCCTGCAATGCAGGAGACCCAGGTTCGATCCCTGGGTCAGGAAGATCCCCTGGAGTAAGAAATGGCAACCCACTTGGCTACCCAAGTATTCTTGCCTGGAGAAGTCCATGGCCAGCTACAGTCTATGGGGTCACAAAGAGTTGGACATGACTGAGCAACTAACACACACACATACACAAGGCCTCCCATTATTGAAATCCAATTTGTACTGGATTTGAGACAGCTTTACAAGTTGTTTTTTTGTTAGTTTCCTCAGCACTAAGAAGGAGTTTCAACCAATCATTATATTGATAGCAATTAGATATTCAGGTAAGGAAGACATTCCCACAGTAGACTTATTTCAACTTTTAACAAGAGTTTAATTTTTATTCTTAGAGGAGCATCTCCATATCCACCTAAATTAATTCTACCACTTATGTAAGGGGCTCATGAGCAGGCCCAGGCTGTGTTCGTGTGTTCCCCTAACCCCAAAGAGTTTCTTCTCCATCTGCAGGCCATTTCACCCATGTAGTTACATAAGGCCTTGGTCCTCGCAAAGGAATTGGTCAGGAGACCGTATCCTTCGTGTCATGCCCTTCCTCTATTACTGTCTGGTGTTGGCAGAATCTAAAGATGTCTTACCAACCTTACCTCATGACTCATAGGAGGAAGTCGAGATTAAAGGTCCAAAACTGCCTTTTTTCCTTCCTCTGAGGTCTCAAGAACAAAATCACATGTTGGGTCCATGGTGGTGGCGCTCCTTCTCTCATGACCTGGGTGAGGGGCATTGAATAGGAAGCTCGTTCCGCTGTCACAGAGCCAGCTCAGCCGTGCCTGCATCAGCAGCATTTCTGCAGCTTCAGTAGATACTAACATTTCAATGACAAGGGAAGAACAGAGCAATTACCCGTCTCTGGGAATGAATGGCCTCTGTCCTAATCCATTCTAGTCAGCAAGGATTTTTCCTAGAACTGTCCCCACAAAGGCAGTAGCCACAGAGGATCTGGGGTGAGTGCAAACAGTGTCCACAGCCAGAGACACTGGAACTTGATCCAAAATTCTCAGGAGAGGCTTTCCCGGTGGCTCAGTGGTAAGGAATCCGCCTGCCAACGCAGGAGACACAGGTTCCATCCCTGGTCCAGAAAGATCCCACTGAGCCTGTGCACCGCAACTACTGAGCGTGTTCTCTAGAGCCCTGGAAGCCACAACTCCTGAAACTAGCGTGTGCTAGAGCCTGGGCTATGCAATGAGAAACCCAAGCACTGCAGGTAGAGAGCAGCCCCCAACTAGAGAAAGCCTGTGGAGAGCAACAGAGAACAGCCCCCACCTGCCACACACCCGTACATGTGTGTGTTATAAACTCATTGTGTTGTGGTCAGAGAATATATTGATAATAGCACATTTTTTTCAATCTCTTGAAACTTACTTTATGATACACTAAGCACATGATTTTCTCTTACCTTTTCCATGTGTATATACTCCCTGCTTGTTGAATGAAGAGCTCTATAAATGTCCACTTTGTTTTCAAACTTTTGGTCTCAGGACCTCTGTATATTCTTAAAAATACACTTAGGACACCAGACAACTTTCTTTTATTCTGTGGGTTCTATCTAACAATATTTTCCACATTGGACATTAAAACTAAGGCATTTAAAAAATAAATAAAAGTTTTAATTTTCATTTAAAATTAACAAGAAAACCGTTATATATAACATCAAGATATAACAACTCTAAAAACGTAATTTTTTTCTAATTCATCTCATGTATGTTATGCAAAGGAATCTAAAAATGAACACATATTCTGAATTTATTTTCGCTCAACACCACTAAATGAGATCTGCAGACCAGAAGACAGAGCATCAGCCAGAAACTTGTGAGACATGCAAATTCAGAACTACTGACTCAGATTCTGTAAGGAATGGTTGGAAATGGTGTTTTATCAGGCTGTCCAGCTAACTGATACTTAGCTCATTTGAGAAGCCCTACTTTAATGATCCTTACATTAAAAATATAGTTTGTTCTTATTTTTAAACTTTTATTGATAGAGTCTACATACAGAAAAGTACATTAATCATAAAGGCAGAACTCAGTGCTTGTTTACAAACTGAACATATCTGTGTAAGAACACTCAGATCAAGAAAGAAAACACCACCTGTACCATTGACTTTCAACACTCGCAATTAATTTGCTTGTTGTTTGAGCTTTACATTCAAACCATANTTGTTTACAAACTGAACATATCTGTGTAAGAACACTCAGATCAAGAAAGAAAACACCACCTGTACCATTGACTTTCAACACTCGCAATTAATTTGCCTGTTGTTTGAGCTTTACATTCAAACCATACCATACAGTGAGTACCTTTCTTTGGTTTTTCATTTTTGCTCAACATTTTGTTCATGAGATGTATCCATGCAGTGCCCTCCACAAAAGTGTATTCGTTCTCATTGCCATAGCAATATAGCACATTGCTATAGCATCCATCTGGAGGAGGAAATGGCAGCCCACTCTAGTATTCTTGCCTGGAAAAATCCCATGGACACAGGAGCCTGGTGGGCTAGTCTATGGGGTTGCAGAAAGTCGGACACAACTGAGCAATTGAATACACACACACACACATACACACACATAGTAGCCACCCTGATATTAGACATTTGAGTTGTTCAGTTTTTCACAAGCAGACTTGTTACAGACATTCTTGTACTTGCCTCTTGGTGAGAATGTGTATGCATAATACATAAGTCATATCTATATATAATATGTAGTTCACTTGAAAAGCTTTCNGGGGTGGGCAATTATTTTTGAATGGCGTTTGAAGTTTATCGCTGAGAAGATAATTGCTTCTAGAGAAAAAGAAATATAGACAATATTCACATCTACCCCAAAAACTGAGATGGTGAAAAACAGGATGAAAGTAAAAATTTATTTAAAAAGAACTTCCGTCCTTTTGAATTACTGGCCTAGGTAGAACTTGCTGTCACCACATGGTCATAAATATTTATTAAACAGGTGAACGACTTATGCTTTTTCCTAATTTGTGTCCTCGGATGTATGAATGGTGTGTTTTTTGGGAGGCTGTAAAAAACCGGAAACATTTTATAGGTGAATAAGCATATAATGGAAGCCACAAGATACATTAGCATGTATTTTACTGTATACATTTTGTCTTTTGTTTTCAGTTTTTCTACTGGATCTCGCTTTCTGTAAAGGACACGTGGAAGATTTAGATGACTCGTGAGTATATATGTTTTTAAATAGTATCTTCATTTCTTTCAGCTGTGATGTTATATGAATACTGGTATGAGTCTAGTATTTTTCAAAATAACACTTGTTTTATTGAGCGCGTAAATCTGTGGTAGGGAATTTGCTAATTTTGTTTGGAAGTAGATTTTTTTTTCTTTGAAGTGTAATTGACTTATTTGTTAGTTTCAAGTGCACTACATTGTGTGAATATAATCTTTTAATAGCAGACAATGGTCAGTGCTTACCTAGCACCAGTTTTGCTCCAGGAGTTGCACTAAGTGCTGTATATGCACAAAATATGATTGCACTTGGCAGTTTTATGAACAATCATAAGAGTAAAAACTGCTAGAGTCTTCTGTTTTACCTGTATATTGTTAGTCACTACTGAGTGGGTGCTGGAATTTGGTAACCATCCAGTAACACACCGTGAATCCCCAGGCCTTGCTTGTCATAGGTGAGGAGTCCAGCTTCAGACCAGAATTCTGTGTGTGGCTTTCAGGCCTGAGCATGGGAGTGACATGGCTTTTCCTGGCAGGGCTCTGGCGGGGGAAGCTTCTCTCCCCGCACCAGATGTGGGGCACATAGTGTACCGCGGTCTCTGGGGTGGGATGAGCCCTAGTCGCACACTCAGGCCCCCAGGCCAGCTAGGCTCCTGTGTGTGCGTCTGCATTCTCAGCCTGGGGCCCCTTGTGGAGACGTGCTGGTGGGGGCCTCACCTCAGGCCTCACCTTAGGGAAACCACCTTATTGAGGGGCTTGGCTGAGACCCTTTCTGCACATGGACTCGGTATCTCTCCTCTCCTGTCCCTTCCCTCATCCTTCCCCTCTGCGCGTGGGTCCTCGGCGAGGCAGACGATGCATCTCTCAGTGCTAAGGACCTGGCAGCTCATTTCTGTCTGCTGGCCTGCACTGGCCCAGTGAATGAGTCGTCTTGACTCTCTGTTTGGCTGGTTGTCGTCGTTCACCACCCCTTCCCACAGCAGGGTGCTGTGATGAGCAGAGAGCCCCAGGGTCCCGCGGGGCACTCAGCAGCCTTCCTGGTGGGTATTGGGCGCCCTCGTGGATTGTTACAGGTGCTTCGATTCTCAGAGAAGCCGCTGTTAACACTGAGGTGATTTTGTTAGAGTTCGTGGTGCCCTGAAGGGTGTGGCACCCCAGACCTGCTCCTTTCCGAGGAGCAGAAAGCGGGGGTGAGCTAGTGCATGAGTCTGGGACCCTGACTTTCCTCAGCCGGGTGCTGCTGAACTGATGGGGTTGGTCCTCCTGTAATGCGCTTCCCACGTGGTAAAGAAGCCGCCTGCCTGTGCAGGAGACACAGGTTCGATCCCTGGGTCAAGTGGATCCCCTGGAGACGGGAATGGCAAGCCACTCCAGGATTCTTGCCTGGGAAATTCCTGCAGAGGAGCCTGGCGGGATACAGTTCATGGGGTCGCAGAGAGTCGGACATGACTGAGCAGCTGAACAACAGCAGCAGCAACAGCAGAGTCTCCTGTAAGTGAAAAGCTTGTCTGGCCCACCTTTCTANCTCTCCCCGCACCAGATGTGGGGCACATAGTGTACCGCGGTCTCTGGGGTGGGATGAGCCCTAGTCGCACACTCAGGCCCCCAGGCCAGCTAGGCTCCTGTGTGTGCGTCTGCATTCTCAGCCTGGGGCCCCTTGTGGAGACGTGCTGGTGGGGGCCTCACCTCAGGCCTCACCTTAGGGAAACCACCTTATTGAGGGGCTTGGCTGAGACCCTTTCTGCACATGGACTCGGTATCTCTCCTCTCCTGTCCCTTCCCTCATCCTTCCCCTCTGCGCGTGGGTCCTCGGCGAGGCAGATGATGCATCTCTCAGTGCTAAGGACCTGGCAGCTCATTTCTGTCTGCTGGCCTGCACTGGCCCAGTGAATGAGTCGTCTTGACTCTCTGTTTGGCTGGTTGTTGTCGTTCACCACCCCTTCCCACAGCAGGGTGCTGTGATGAGCAGAGAGCCCCAGGGTCCCGCGGGGCACTCAGCAGCCTTCCTGGTGGGTATTGGGCGCCCTCGTGGATTGTTACAGGTGCTTCGATTCTCAGAGAAGCCGCTGTTAACACTGAGGTGATTTTGTTAGAGTTCGTGGTGCCCTGAAGGGTGTGGCACCCCAGACCTGCTCCTTTCCGAGGAGCAGAAAGCGGGGGTGAGCTAGTGCATGAGTCTGGGACCCTGACTTTCCTCAGCCGGGTGCTGCTGAACTGACGGGGTTGGTCCTCCTGTAATGCGCTTCCCACGTGGTAAAGAAGCCGCCTGCCTGTGCAGGAGACACAGGTTCGATCCCTGGGTCAAGTGGATCCCCTGGAGACGGGAATGGCAAGCCACTCCAGGATTCTTGCCTGGGAAATTCCTGCAGAGGAGCCTGGCGGGATACAGTTCATGGGGTCGCAGAGAGTCGGACATGACTGAGCAGCTGAACAACAGCAGCAGCAACAGCAGAGTCTCCTGTAAGTGAAAAGCTTGTCTGGCCCACCTTTCTAGCGGCCGCGGCTGCCCGAGCCTCCTGTGAACTCCTGGGTCTGAGGTGAGGGATCAAGGACAGTGGGCAAGGAGGCCGTTATCTGGGCCTGGGTTCTGGATTTGTGCTTTCTGCTCCTGCCTGTTGCTGGACCCATGTGAAATGAGGCACTGGGATTAGGGTCGGTCCTGCCCCTGATAGGTGCTCTGTTCTGTCCATGACGCTCAGCAGAATGGCCCTGTGCTGACTAAGGGAAGTAGCCAACGAGCATCCTATGCTTGTCAGTTGAACAGGGGGACTGAATTATTTGTCATCCCAGAGCGAGCGGACGTGCAGCGAACTGCCTCCTGGGCCCACAAGAGGATGGCCCTTGAAATTCAGGCACCATCCTAGCTTGAGCTGGTGAGCAGGGATTGCCATGGCTAAAGAAGACTGAACCAGAGTGAGAAGGCTGCCCTGCTTGTCTAATCCTGGCTGGGGCTAAACTAACTCCCCAGGGACTGATGACCACGCCAGGCCAGACTGTTCTCAGCAGATGGAGCACCTTGGCTCCTCATCCCCCCATAGGGACTCTCTGGATCCTGACTGCAGATGACACTGTCTCTAGGTTGGGTCCAGCTGTCCCCATGCCTTGCACTGACTTGGGCCGCACTGTCAGGTCCCGTGAGACCATGTTTGTTTGCTGTGCAGATTCCCCGAGGGCACTGGATCTGGTGATGCCTAGGGTTTGCAGCCCCAGCCCTACATCAGTGAGTGCAGTCATAGGTGTACAGTGGACCCTCCATATTAGCCCTGACACCTTCCTTTCCATGTGGGGCCCTGTCTGGGATTCTGTACCAGTCAGCTCCTTCCCATCGATAGGATAGGAGAGAGGCTGCTGCTGCTGCTGCTGCTAAGTCACGTTAGTTGTGTCCGACTCTGTGCGACCCCATAGACGGCAGCCCACCAGCCTCTGCAGTCCCTGGGAATCTCCAGGCAAGAACACGAGTGGGTTGCCATTTCCTTCTCTTAATGCATGAAAGTGGAAAGTGAAAGTGAAGTCGCTCAGTCATGTCCAACTCGCAGTGACCCCAGGGACTGCAGCACCAGGCTCCTCCGTCCATGGGATTTTCCAGGCAAGAGTACTGGAGTGGGGTGCCATTGCCTAGGAGAGAGGCTATTAAGCATCAAATGATGGGAGACAGTGGCTCCGGCCCTTCACCTCTGGGTGCAGAGCTGCCTGCAAAGACATCAAGATTAATGACCATCAGTTAGAGCGTTCTGGTTAAACAGTTTGCTTAAGGTGTCCATGACACTTCCGTAGGTAGCCCCACAAGATGAATATAAAATAGAATTTTTCACTGTAAACTCTTTAACGGGAAATGGAGGAACCCGCCTGAGAGGCAGATCCCCAGATCCCACCCAGGGGCCAGGCCTGCCAGCAGACTTCCTAAGGCTCACCCCTTCCCCTACCCTGCTCTGGTCACTGTTAGGCACAGGTGTAAGTGGAGGAGAGGGGCTTCAAGCTGAAGCATTTGTTTCTACAGAGTCCCACTTGAATTTTTACTCCTAATTACTTTTATCATTGCTCTTGTTTTATTAAGGTGTTAAATGGATAAGGTCTAGAGGTCACTGAGTAAAATTTTAAAGTAAAACTTATTGAAAAATTTGTCCTGTGCCCCTGTATTTATCAATTTGTTATCTTTACCTGTGCTGTTCTGTTGTAAGGGGCTTCCCTGGTGGCTCAGAGGTTAAAGTGTCTGCCTCCAATCTGGGAGACCCGGGTTCAATCCCTGGGTCGGGAAGATCCCCTGGAGAAGGAAATGGCAATCCACTCCAGTATTCTTGCCTGGAGAATCCCATGGACGGAGAAGCCCTAGTAGGTTACAGTCCATGGGGTCCCAAAGAGTTGGACACGACTGAGCGACTTCACCTTCAGGCTACAGTCCATGGGGTCGCAAAGAGTCGGACATGACAGAGCGACTTCATTCATTCATTCATTCTGTTGTAAAGTGGAAACCTACAGTCAAGATCTGTGTTCTTGTTTTTTAGGTTTAAAGAAAATCGAAAAGATGACATTTGGCTTGTAGATGTGAGTATTTAAATTTTTTGTACAGATCAACCATCTCTCTCCTATTTTAAATGTGACTTTTCCATTCTCCTCACCCAGATATGGTAACAGACAGTCCCAGGACCAGTGTGCATAACCCACTTTGTCTTCTCAGGTAGTACTATCAGGGTTTTTAAAGTGTACCTCAGAGCCTTAGGATCTCTGGCAGGAGAACCTATTTTTGATGAAATTCTCATAAGGTCCACTTGTGCATGATGTCTAAGGGAGATTATGGTATGGTTTTAACCACAGAATTCACTCAGTATTCTCAGAATTCTCTCATTTCATCTAAGAGATTGAGTGTATTAGTATCACTTGGCAATCAAAGTCATATTTCCATCTTGGTAGTGAGAGAATCAGCTTTCCATCTTCTTTTCCTTGCTTTGACATTTTGAATGTGTTTAAGGCCTGTGATGTCTGGGGTGCATTTTGACATGCCTCAGTGAGAAAGAGGGGTGAGTGGCAGCGAGAGAGATGGAATTAGACGTGTAGAGCTGACGGTCACTGAAGCCAGGCAGCGAGGCATAAAGCTCCCTGGTTTGTCTGTCTCTTTTGATATATGTTTGAATGTTTCCATAGGCTGATATTACAAGAGAGTTAAATCTTTTTTCATGAAAGTACAAAACAAACAGTTTTTGTTATGCTCCCTAATGGGAGGCACCTAGGTACCACCCCAGCCATTTGGTGATCCTGAAGAAGGAAGAACCAGGATTTTAGTTTCACCAGCCTGACTTGTCGCTGTGCCAAACCAGTGTCTTACCAGTGATTGTACTTACAGGAGTAGAGTCACCTACTGTATTGCAGTTTTTGCAATAAAAATAAGTTGATGTTTATCATTAACACTTAAGGGGTGTGCATGTGATATATGAAGTGTATTTGGTGGTTTAATTTTATATATAACATGGACATACTCATTTGGGAGCAGAGATGTTTTTAATAGTAAATTATCTCTTTTAAATAGATATCTGAAATAGATACAAGTAGCCATTTAAAATGACTTTAATATCAGTTAAAGTGTTGAGTTGTATCCTAGAAGTTGACATGTCTAGATTTGTGTGTGTGTGTGTTTATTGTGTAACCACTTTAAAAATTATATTTAGACTTTGGTCTAAAATAGATCATTATCCAGTTGTTTAGGAAAAAAGATTCTTTTACAGTTAAGATTGACATCCACAGTAGTAACAACATCTTAGTGGTTTTCCCTCTCTTTTTTTTCAAACAAGTTTTATGCACCATGGTGTGGCCATTGTAAAAAGCTGGAACCGATTTGGAATGAAGTCGGTCTTGAGATGAAAAGCATCGGTTCTCCAGTGAAAGTGGGGAAGATGGATGCTACTTCCTATTCCAGTAAGCAGCTATTCAGTTTATTGTTTTTCTCGTAATGCAAGTGTTTTAATTACAGGAAGCAGTATTTAAGGTAACAGGAAGAAGAGATTTCAGACTGTGTTTTACAAGTTAGATGGGTTAACTGTTGAACATGTGATACGCAGTCTCTGTTAATCTTATACTCAGTACAGATGTAGAAGCCCCTGTTCCTACCGGGAGCCCACTTGAGATAATCAGTTGCCTGAGACAACTACAGGGGATGGAGTGGTGAACTCTGGATGTCGCTGTGAGGGTGAAGAAGGAGAGTTTGTGTCTGAGCAGCTGGAGTGGCATGGTAGAGGAGTCCACGGGAGCTCGAAGGATGAGGCGCGCTAACATACACGCAAGTGGGGATCAGGAGAGTCCTCACATTAGAGAGGGTATTACAGCGAAATTGTAGAGCTGAAGATGAGTTCAGCGAGTCTGTCCCAGAGACTAGAATATGTTCAGGCAGAGGCTGGCAGACTGCAGCCCCAGACAGTCTGGCCCCCGCCCGCTTTGTGCATGGAGCTCCGCTGGACCAGAGTCACTCCTGCGTTTACTGTTGTCTCTGTGGCTGTTTTTGTGACTCAGAGGCAGAATCAAGTAGTTACAACAGAGACTGTCACCACACAAAGCCTAAAATGTTTATTATCAGACCCTGTACAAGTGAAGTTTACCAATACCTGTCTTAAAGGATTTGGGAAAAGGCAAAATTAAGTTCAGAGAATATGAGGTGTCACACAGACTTGGGGAGAGCATGGCTCAGAAAGTAGATTAGATCCCACTCTGCCTGCTGCCGTTTTCCG
This sequence comes from Raphicerus campestris, assembly GCA_006410735.1. Classification (NCBI taxonomy): domain Eukaryota; kingdom Metazoa; phylum Chordata; class Mammalia; order Artiodactyla; family Bovidae; genus Raphicerus; species Raphicerus campestris. The sequence continues at coordinate 16,922 of SJYW01027830.1, forward strand.
TAGCCCAGGGACCATTTCTTAACATTTAACAAATCACTAAACTTTGATTTCTACACCAGTATATGTTTAATTATGATGCATTTTGTATTGGTTGTTTTGAGATTAAAATGATATAGCACGTGTACAATCCCTTGTAGTGTGCAATAAAATGTAGGTTCTTTTTTCCATTAATTAAGAAAGTGGAAGTATGACATACGAAATGTGTATTTCATTTTAGGAAGTTAGCATTGTACTCTGGGTATAAATTTAGAAGAAGACAGACCTATGTTTTAAATACAGGTCAGTCATCTTTTACTTTTGTGGCTTTGGCGAAGTGTTAACCTCTCTGAATGTTAGTTCCCTTGTCTGTAAATGAGAGAGTGATAATTCTCAAGGTTGTGAGGATTGTATTAATATTTCTTATTCAAAAGCCCGAGCACAATGGTTTGCACTTGTCAAGTGCTGAGGGTAATACCAGACTTTAAGAGCCTCTCAGGTGGGACAAGGTGTTTTGGGTTCTGTCAGTTATCAATAGAGTGCTAACACAAATTTATGAGAAGACAGATGATCTGATAAAAATGCTTTTGGCAGAAACATGCAGGATGAAAAGAGCAATTATAGGGAAAAAAATTATTTAAGCTGACTTTTGTATGCATCTTAATATAGAATACTGGGAGGCTAGACTTGAGTGATTGGCAGGGGTGTAAAGAGACAGTAATTCTTATTAGACATTTGCAAGGGTTAAATCACAGATGTGATAGATTGGCTCTGGTATAAAGAAAAACAATTGAAAATAATAGTTTAAGAGTCTTAGCAAAACTCACACTGAACTACCATTACTAGGGAAAAAACAGTTACATTTAGTTCTGTGTTTTTATGTTAGTAGCTGTTCCAACATTGCAGTGTTTTGCTTTATTGATGCTTGGGAACATGGGGAGCTAGAGTGCAGGTAAGATATTAGAACGAGAATTGTTGAGTCACACAGGTGAACTGCTGCGACTTTAGGAGGGGGTGAGATGGATCGTAAGAAGTTAGAAGATAATATGGTCGAGTGGATATTTCTTGACATAATCTTTTACAGTGTTTAAGAAATCACTCCTTTTAACTTGTGAAAGTAAATGCTTATGTCTAGGCATGTATGTTGATTAGACATGCATACACGTACACTTGTCTATATAGTAATTCATTCGTTTCACTGAGTCAAAGGGTAGTCAATAAACATAAGTAAATTGTCTAGTAGTGTTTGATGTCCGCGATGGATGCATTTTTCACTGTATAGATCAAGAAGATGTTTTTTGTGCTATGGAGAAAAATACCATCTTCCTTAAAAAAAAAAAGAAAGTTGTTAAGTATTCAAAAACTACTGTTTAGAGATTACAAATAGATTTTTGGCATATAATTCTTAAAGCTTTCTTGAATATTTCAGGGCAGCTCAAATACAGGCATTTTAGTAGAACTTGGACTCAAACAGGCAGAGAAATTGCATTTCCTTTTCAGGCTAGAGGCAGAACACTGCCTCTAACGGTGGAGCCCTGGAGGACTGGCAGTTTCCTACGCGTCAGTTCCATCTCCATAAGTGGCTTTGCAGATGGTTGCGGCATCAGTGTTTCCCAGCGTTTACTCTGCAGGCTACCTGTGTTAGAATACCTGGGTGCTCAGTATGAATTCAGATTCCAAAGGCCCACACCTCCCCTACCAAATGAAAATCAGATTGAGTCATGAGAATCCATTTTTAACATGGACTTCAGGTGATTCTTGAGTTAGAGAATCACGAAGTAAAGTATAATTTTGATGGATCATTAAGGGATTTCAGTTTGGCATGGGATAGGATTATTCAGTGATCAAGTAGAGAAAATCTCTCAGACTACTTGAGGGTAGCTTAGTTCTCAGTCATGTCATTGCAGTGATTGAAATAAACACCATCATATTCAATCCAGCAAGTCTCTGTGTATAGACTTGTTGAATGGAAGAGATTTGAACTTTCCCGACTTATCCTGCAATATGTATTTAGAATTGTATCAGATATTTCTTAATGGTGTGGTTTTAACTGTTTATACAACTTCTTAGTGTTACTTGATGTATTATGTCCAGTGTAAATTCAGATGTTACTTTGGCCTTTCTTTTTCTACATATTCCTTAAAAAATGAGGACAAAAAGGTTCTCATCCAAAAGTTAAAATGTTACGATGTTACCTGTAATCACTTACTTATTTCTATTATGAAACCACTGAAAATCCCACTTATTCCTCTTCCTGAGTGTGACATTTTATATAAAGATCTTATTTTACCTCTGTGATGTATAAACTTTCAGGGGCATTTGGCCAATAAGATTCTTATTCTCATTCCGTGATTGCAGATACATTTGCAGATCAGTAGTACGTTTCTAGAGTATAACCCTTCTAGTCAGTGACTGTATTTCAAAGTTCTGACTTGGTTCGGTGGACTTTTGGGGTGAGATGACCTTTTTGGGGGAGAAGAGTTTCCTGTGCATTGTCAGATGTTCAGCCCCAATCTTGGCCTCTGCTCACTGGATGCTGGTAGCTCCCTTCTCCTCCCTCCCCCAGCACTGTCAGCTGAAATTCTTTGAGGGATGGAAGTTAATGTTCAAAGAACTGGGTGGCTAAAGGGTGGGTGGCATCAACTCCATCTTATAGGCAACAAAACTGAGGTCGAGATTAAGTGATGGCACGAAGTGTGAAGCTGGGATTCTCTCACTGCAGCCTGTTCTGAGAACCGTAACATCAGCTATACAATTCCACCACCATTTTTCTCATTGATTGCCTATTTCATTTTCTTTATTTGATTTGTGTACAGATTTTCCACTGAGTTATATAAGCAGTTGCTACTCCATCTCCAGATCAGTAACATTTGTCTCTGTATTTTGGCACTTCTTACTTAGGTGCAGTTGAAGGTAATCAGGGCTTATGTTTGCTTGCCTTCTTAATTTGAGGTGAGGAGCATTAGGAACATATTTACTCACATAATCTATGTTTTTACTTGGAAGAAGGCAATTTCAATAACAACAGTATTCAATTAGAATATCCTTGACCCAGAAGTATTTGCAAATGATATGACCAATAAGAGTTTAATACCAAAATATAGAAACAGCTTATATAAAAAAAACTACCTGATTAAAAATGGGCAGAAGACTTAAATAGACTTTTCTCCAAAAAAGACATACAAATGGCTAACAGGCATTTGAAAAGATGCTTAACATCACTAATTATTAGAGAAATGCAAATCAAAGCCACAAAGGCATGTCGTCTCTCACCTCTCAGAATGGCCATTATCAAAAAGTCTATAAATAACTAATGTCGGCTAGGATGTGGATAAAGCAAATAGTTGTGTATTGTAGGTGGGAATTAAATTGATATAGTCACTTTGGAAAACAGTATGGAGCTTCCTTAAAAAATTAAAACTAGAACTACCCTATCATCCAGCAATCCCACTCCCGGGTATATATCTAGAAAAATGAAAACTCTAATTTGAAAAGATAAATGCACCCCAATAGCAGCAGTATTTATAATACCTTAGACATGGAAACAATCCAAGTACCCATCAACAGATGATTGGTTTAAGAAGATGTGATATATATATATATATATATATATAGAGAGAGAGAGAGAGAGAGAGAGAGAGATACACACAGTGGAATATTTAGTCATAAAAGAGTGAAATTCTGCCATTTGCAGCAACATGAGTGGACCTAAAAAGTAGTATGCTTAGTGAAATAAGGCAAACAAAAAACGATAAATATTGTATGCTATCACTTGTTTGTGGAGTCTGACAAAACCAATGTATACATTAATATCAAAACTGAAAGGGACTCACAGATAATAGAAAACCAAGTATGGATGCCAGGAGGGAGAGGGAAGCAAAGAGGGGCGAGATAGGAACGTGGGGTTCAGAGCTACAAACCAGTGTGTAAATAAGCAACAAGGTTATATTGTACAGCACAGGAAAATACAGCCATGTTTTATAGTGACCTTAGTTCAGTCTCTCAGTCGTGTCCGACTCTTTGCGACTCCATGAATCCCAGCACACCAGGCCTCCCTGTCCATCACCAACTCCCAGAGTTCACTCAGACTCACGTCCATCGAGTCAGTGATGCCATCCAGCCATCTCATCCTCTGTCGTCTCCTTCTCCTCCTGCCCCCAATCCCTCCCAGCATCAGATTCTCTTCCAATGAGTCAACTCTTCGCATGAGGTGGCCAAAGTACTGGAGTTTCAGCTTTAGCATCATTCCTTCCAAAGAAATCCCAGGGCTGATCTCCTTCAGAATGGACTGGTTGCATCTCCTTGCAGTCCAAGGGACTCTCAAGAGTCTTCTCCAACACCACAGTTCAAAAGCATCAATTCTTCAGTGCTCAGCCTTCTTCACAGTCCAACTCTCACATCCATACAGGACCACTGGAAAAACCATAGCCTTGACTAGATGGACCTTAGTCGGCAAAGTAATGTCTCTGCTTTTGAATATGCTGTCTAGGTTGGTCATAACTTTTATTAGGTAGAGTATGCTCTATAAAAACAGTGAGTCACTATGCTGTAGCTAATACAATATTGAAAGCCAACTATACTTCAATTATATATATGTATGTGTATAACACTTGACAGAATTAAGTCCTAAGTTAGAGATAGGCACAGATAAATTATGTAATTGGTCTGAGCTCACAGGGCTGTTCAAAGATAGGACCTGTATCCTCATGCATACACACCAAGTTTTTATTTGTCACCGCTATCATTTGTGTCATCTCTAATAAAAGCCATTGTTGATCACTGGTCACCTCTCTTCATGTTTAAGGGAGAAGGTCGAGAGTTGAAAAAGGAAGGAGGACAGATTTTTGGTACTATTTGTCACAAATTCACTTTGTCTTTTTCTTGTGTATTGGTACAGGGGAGAGAAACCAAGATTAATGATTATTNTCACTGGTCACCTCTCTTCATGTTTAAGGGAGAAGGTCGAGAGTTGAAAAAGGAAGGAGGACAGATTTTTGGTACTATTTGTCACAAATTCACTTTGTCTTTTTCTTGTGTATTGGTACAGGGGAGAGAAACCAAGATTAATGATTATTAAAGTGATTGGTAAATCAGCACCCAGTTTTTTTATACCCAACTGTCATAAAAAATATTCTGGAAATAAAATGAACAGAGGGAGCGATTATGTGAATAAATACAGTATATGTTGCTTAAACTAGGATAGTTGTATAAATATACTGTATTTCTTTTTTTCTGTCCCAGTGCCTTAAATCTGTAAAGTAGTATAGTTTTGATTTTCTGTAGTGATTATTGTCTTATAGTCTTCTAATTCTCTGTTGTTTCCTTATTTTTGTTACTATTTTCTGTTTTCCTTGAAAAGATGCCGTTGTAGTGACTTTATCTCATTTTAATTAATGTGGGGATTTCAGAGTAATCTTTGAAGTAACTGAAATTATTAATACTCCTAAGTTATTACAAAAGCAGAAACTTTTAAAACAAGTAATGGTGCTTTTAGATCATATTTTTGCAATCACAGTTCATGTTTTTAAAATTAAAGTACAAAGGCAGTTCTTTTAAGACTCAGAAAACACTAACGGAAGAACTGGGCCTTTTTTTGGAGAAATACATGTCCTGTAAATGAAGTCAAATGAAGAGTGAGACTTTATTTATATATGTGTGGGTGTATATATATATATATATAATTTTTAAAAAAAAAACAACATCTTTTAAAATAAGTACTTTAGAGATAAAATTTACTCTTGGAATTTATTTTTTATTTTGTCATAGTATTTTTGTGTAAGTCATAAGTTGGATTATCAAGTAATTATTTTGTATGAGAATGTCATGTTTTTTCCTTTTTGTGTGTTTACATTATTTTTTAAGAGTTAAGAACAACATATCTATATGGGTTTGTATATTTTTTTTAAGTAAAAGGCTCATTTATTACTTAGTTTCTCATTTTTAAAAAATTTAGTATTATTTATTCTTTTTCTTATCAAGGCATTGCTTCAGAGTTTGGAGTTCGAGGTTATCCAACAATTAAGCTGTAAGTTGAGTGTTGTATGTTTATATGTGTATTTTTATTAATTCACTCTACTTACATTGTATTACATTAATTGAAGACTTGGGTTCAGCAGTTCTTTCTCGGTGCAGTGTGGTTCCGGGCGAGGCATCCATCTGTGCTTTTCTTTGCACTTAAGTTAACGTGTTGTTTAAGGCTAATTCACCAAATGTGTTTTGAGTTGGACTGTGAGAGGTGCTTAGCAGGACAAGGAGTACAGTTGTAAATTACAACAGATCTTTTACCCCTCAGGTACTCGAGTGTATTTTGTTTAACTTGTGAATCCTATCTCGTAACAAAGTTTACCTTTCTATAATTAAAATAGACCTATTTCATTAGAGGTGAAAGAAAAAGAGAATAAAATTGATGGATGTTAGTTATCACCTGTAGATTTGACCATGTCTGCCACAGAGCATATACAGTAAAAAAATATCTTGTGATAACTCTAAAGGCCTTGTTTTGTAATCATGGTTGTATTGAACTTTCTCATGAGTTTAATCCTGATCTCATCCTTATTTTGGTAATATGAAGACTTGAGGAATTACTTGGAAACTTATTTTTGTAATAAAGTAAGTTACTTTTTTAATTCCTTGGGTTCTGTGTTGGCCTCCCTCCTTCTCCCACTGTTTAAAAATGTTTGCTAAGCCTCTTAGTTACCTGTGTTCAGTTAATTATCTGTTTTATTCTTTTGGTTTAAGTATAGGTGTTCTGTTGCACTTTCATAACTTTTAAAATTTCAGTTAGTTGGACACAATTCATTGGCAAGATTTTAGAAGATTATCTAATTTTCTAGAAGAGGTGTTTTTAATGCATTGTTTTACTCTGTAATCTTGGCGCATTTATCACGTTATTCTGTTATATTGCTTAAAATTGGTTTTATCTTTACCAAAATATTTTTAATTCCTTGTCCTTTCACTGACCTTTTAATAGAGAAGATAGTAAGACTTATGCTTTGAGTTCCTTACCATGAATGTGTATGTTTTTCATTTATTAAAAGGCATAAATATATGCAGCTATCAAACATAGAGTGAAATATTTTCACATAATTTTAGAAAAAGATAATTTTTTTCTTTGCATTTTGAGTTGTTGATCCCCTGAAGGCAGTGTTCAGCTATTTTTTCTCCATGACTATGCTACTTCTAAAACTCCATTTACTATTTTGTATGCTGTAATTTGTGTAACAATAGAGGGTGGTTATCATTAAATACGAAAACAGTTAATGTAAACTTTTATCTTCTTTTCTTCTTTTAAGATTAAAAGGAGACCTAGCATATAATTATAGAGGACCACGAACAAAAGATGATATAATTGAGTTTGCTCACAGAGTGTCAGGGTAAGTTTGTATTATGACAGGCCTTTATGATATCAGTATTTGAAAATTAAATATATTTTAATAAACTGCACTGAATATACATATTTTTAGGTTTTTAAATAAAATTTGTCTTTGAGGAGAGATAGAGTTGCCTAGCGTATCCAAAGAGCTTCTCTAGAAAAATAAAGGAGCCCATGATTTACGTTACATACTTGTTGACCTCACTCACATTTAAATTTATCCTGTGTATAGAAGAACTTTTCCCCAGTGGATTTTTTGAATACATTTTCAAGACTTGGTTGCATCTAACGGCTTTGTGATCCTTAATTTTTATTTTATGATGATTTTGCCTTTGTACGACCTGGTTTACATTATTTTGCTCATTGTCTAGTTTCAGTGTTAAGAGAAACCCCACAGCGTGATGTTCTGAATAGTCTTAGACTTTAATCCCTAGCCTCTGATACGTGAAGATGCTTTTGAGATGTAGCTAAGATTCTTTCCCTCATCTTTCACATGCTCCTGTATGCCAGCTGTGAGGTATTGTTGCACATTTTGCTTAGAATATAATGCAGTTAGAACCCAGAGATCTTTTTGAGTTTCAGATCTCTGAAGTTTTACTGCTAAGAAAACAAATTTTTTCTTTCCTTTTGGCTTGAATCTGGTGATTTTTTTTTAAAATCTTTACATCTTGCTAGTATATATAGAAAGTTGGTGCAACTTCTTGAAGAGAACATTTATCAAAGTAGGTTACTTTGAAATATAGTAGCTTATGAGTTTGACAGGATGTAATATATTGATAGCTCTAAATATTTTTAAGTTAAATTGAAATACTAGGGTGGATTTGTTGGGTGGCATGATACTATCTAGCTTCAATTATTTGAGAAAAGACACAGAATTAGAGAATTAGGACTGATCTTTGAAAAAGTTTGCAAAGCTTTGATAAAGTATAATTTTTACTGTGTTTTCTTACTGATTGCATGTTTCATTTTATTTGCTTTGTGAATAATTTTGAGGTAACTTTATATTATATGAGGGGGTCTCTAGTAGGATTACTTTATTCCTCTATGGTTTAGATTAGTCTTTATGTTTTGGCAATTTTAAGATGGCCTTCTCCTGATGTAACCAGGACTGAATCTACTGCAAAGGAAATTTTCAAGAATCACTTCTGGAGTTGCGTCACTTACCAGTTAATTACTCACGCATGAAAATAGAGACTAGAATAGAGTGATGCAATGCATTTAAAGAACTGTGCATTTTGAAAATGTTTGCCTCTGCAGAATACATCTTGTTCTTTTTGCAAATGTGATGGAATAAAAATCTTATAGACCACATTTAGAAGAAGACTGCCTCTTAGCTGTTAATAATATTTCATAAGTCATATGTTTTATAGTCACCTTTGATATAGTTCATTTCTCAGTTTATTTGGCTTTGAAATATATAATAAAACTTCTTATAGTTTTATTTTCATAAAATTCTTACATGCTACCATTTTCCATTTTATTTTTCCTGAGAAGAATAACGTACTTAGGAACATTTTAGATTTTAATCTTTATAGGGTGTTTTAAAACTACATAGCATTTAAATGAACAGAGTAAGACATAAATATTCTAAATATAATATTATTAACTCCTAGAATAGTATATTTCACACTGTGTTTGTATGAATGATCTTTTGAAAGGGAGGAAAAAAATTACCTCTTACATGGATGGTTTTGTTTTTAGCTGAGGATTCTAAATGGATTATAGTCCCATCTTTGCCTATCCAAACATTGGTTAAAGTGATATTCTCCAGAGGGACATACTTAAAGCTTATTTTTTAAACTGTTAGATAAATTTGTAGGTACTGTGATTTAATAGTGGTCATGGGCTATAGTTTATACGATTTATGTTGATTGAATGATATACTTAAAATGCAGTTCATACAGTAGTAAAAGTTGTGACGTTGGACATGATGGGCTGACAGAAATAAAGTATGTACTAGTTTTAGTTCAAGTACAAGTTTTTTTTCATTTGTTCTGTTTTCAAACAGGGCTCTAATTCGGCCACTTCCAAGTCAGCAAATGTTTGAACATATGCAGAAGAGACATCGTGTATTTTTTGTATATATAGGTGGGGAGTCACCTCTGAAGGTATCAAATGATTTTATTTTTTAATCCATAAGAACAGATGTATTGTAATTTAATTTTCTGTATAATGAAGAGTTCCATGAAAAACTCAGGACTTATTTCACCCTTATTAGGAATACTTTAGTTCAATCTAAGTGTTTTTATAATAAAAGCACTTTGGCATATACCCTCTATAGTATTTGCCTTCATGAAACAATTGAGTAAAAAGTGGGTGGGTGGTGCCCTACCATAGTCTTTCTTCTGTTCTTGACCTGTTTATTTAAATTCTGTATCGCTTTTCAGCATTTTGAGACTTGGAGACTGCAATACGCAGTTAAGTGTAATAGGCAAAAGCTCACTGTTTAAAAGATTATTGTATTCTTGTATGTGTATGTTTGCATGTATGGACATGCACGTCTCTCTACATTAGCAAATTAACATAGTTTGAGCTTGTTTTATTTAATGAACGTTATTTGAAGGTGTATGAAAGCACTTAGTTACAATGGTCTTTTGCCTAAGAAACAGTTTATTTATGTTTAATCTTTCCACATGAAAGGATTTAAGGTAGCAAATTGTCGTGATCTGTTAATGCTTAGTAATGATACTACTTGCTCTGAATGTTTAATGAGGAATGAATTTTGATCTTGGTTACTATTTAAAAGTCACCTTTTTTCTGTTTGTATTATCACAGGAGAAATACATTGATGCTGCTTCAGAATTAATTGTATATACATACTTCTTTTCTGCCTCAGAAGAAGTTGTCCCTGCGGTAATCTTTAAAGTTGAATTTTAAGTAATGTGTTAATATGTATATTCAGCAACTGTTTATTGTCCTTTAATCGTTGTGGCATGCAGTTTTAAGTCCTGGATTATTGATGACAACCAAAGTCATCAGGACCCTCATACAGTAGAGGTTATGTTCTTGTGGATGGGGAAGTGGATTAAATTTTAATATTGTAGATGAATCTCTCTTTGCTTGGGTCCTCAGGAAACAAAGCTATAAACAAGATATCTTAACCGCTTTAAAAAAAAAAAAAAAAGGCAGCAGTGTAGTCATTTAGAGTCTTCCCTGGTGGCTCAGATGGCAGAGTGTCTGCCTGCAATGCGGGAGACCCGGGTTCGATCCCTGGGTTGGGAAGATCTGCTGGAGAAGGAAATGGCAACCCACTCCAGTACTCTTGCCTGGAGAATCCCACGGACGGAGGAGCGGATGGCTGCTCTTGATTGGTTGATCAAGAAGTTTCTGTCTGAGGAGAAAATAGATTTGAACTGGGACTTAAGGGATGTGAAGGGGCCACACACAGGTCTGTGGCCAAACTAAACCAGAAACAAGGACCAGAGGATGCAAATGCTCTAGATGAGACCCTGCCCGGCATAGTGGAGTGACAGCAGTCGCTGCTGTGGCTGTGCTGCTGTGAGGAAGGAGATGAGAGGTAGGCAGAGGCCATTGGAAGCCTCGTAGGTCATGGCCACGCATGCAGAGGGCTAGGGAAGGACTAGGTCTCAAGTTCGTTTTAAGGACATTCCTCTGCTAAGTGCAAAAAGAACTGGATCAGGATGAGACTCAATCAGGAAGATCAGTTGAGCTCTTGAAACAATCTAGGATTTAGGCTTGCAAGGTAGTAAAAGAATTAGGGAGAAGGGAAAGAATTATGTTTGGAGATGGAATTGTTTGAGTTTGCCCTAGAGGAAAAGATGAATAAGAAGTCATTATCCGTGTTCTCTTGGTTGTAATTCATTTTGATTGAGAAATAAGTTGTTTAGGTTCAAACATGAAAAAACTCTAGCTGTGACTTTGAATTATTCCATTGTAAAATAAAGATATGCTTTAGTAATTTAATAAAAGGATGACTCTAGGTTTTTGGTTTGAACAACTAGGTAGGTAGATGGTGGTGTTACTTATGAACTTGGGAATACTGGGGAAGGAACAAGTTAAGAGTATGGGAGGAATGATTGAGTTTTGAAGGTTTATTTTAAGTTGATATATTAAGCATCCAAGTACAAACATCAAATAAGTTGTTGGATATAAGGATTAGGAGTTAAGTCATAGCTACATAAATAATAAAATTTCTCAAACGTGGAGTGCAGATTTGGGGAGGGTGGTGGGTAAAAGGTCCCAGGTCCTAAAGACAGCAGGGAATAATGAGAAAAACTCACCAGTAAAATAGGAAAACAAGGTGAAAGGGAAGCCAGGATACAAGGTGTGTAAGAGAAGAGTGGCCAGTTGTGCAAGATGCTTGTGAAGCACCAAGATGAGGAGAGGGAGGAACAGTGGTGTTTGTTGCCTTGGAGGTTGTTGATGGTTATAAGAGAAATGGTTTTAAAGGAGTAATGGGGACAGGTGCCTTACTGGTGTGTGATTTCAGGGAATGGCTCATTCAGGGATGCCCTTGGAAGGGAGGGGCGAGGGATGTTCTGAAGTGCTCCGAGAGCATCAGTGTGGATAGGTGACTAGCAGCGTGCTTGATGGCAGAGCCTCTCCTGAGAGCTTTACTGCTGCCCTTCAGTGGCTGTCTTCATGGTGCTGTGGCATTTTTTAATGCATTGCAACCAGATCATTCTGTATCACCTGAGACATACCTCCCTCCCTTTTAATCTGTCCAGGATAGCTGTCCTTCCTTTTTTATTATTTTTATTTTAATAGTCATCTACTGATTGGTTCATTGTTAGGTTTAGCATTACCACACTCACGTAATAATTCTCTGTGGCTCACCCAAGTTACATCTTTTCTGCTCTGATGCTGATTTCTCTGCTGTAATTTTTCTCTTTTGAAATTAGTACAACACAGCTCCCCTGGTAGCTCAGCGGGTAGAGAATCTGCCTATCAAGCAGGAGACCTGGGTTTGATCCCCAGGTTAGGAAGATCCCCTGGAGGAGGGCATGGCAACGCACTCCAGTATTCTTGCCTGGAGAATCCCCATGGACAGAGGAGCCTGGCGGGCTGTAGTCCATGGGTTCGCAGAGTCAGACATGACTAAGCACAGCACAGGGCTAAGAAGCCGGCACCCACTGAATGAATTTTTTCTTATTTATTGCCATTATGAGTTCTCACTCATGAACCAGGTTACCATCTAAGCCCACTCTCGCCTCTCCCATATGTTAGCATCTCTTACTCTCCGGTGAAGTGGTGATGCATCCTGGATTCACAGGAAGCCTACTCACAGGTGCAGTGATGGAGTCTTGGTCACACAGCCTGGGAGCTGGGGGGCAGACGAGCCTGTGCTGCCTGCTGCCTCTTCCCCAGCTCCTCTGCCATTTCAGCGTGCTGCCTGGACCCCACTTCTTGTGATATCTTTGTCTGAAGCACCTCTAAAAATATTCCATGGTTCCTCCATATTAGACAGGGCACATACCAGGGGATGGATCAAGAGGTAACAAGCCCAGTCACTGGATGAGCTTGAGGTTAATGTGTTCTTTTTAACCATTTGTAACTTTTTTGTTAGCATTGTGACTTTTCCCCCAAGTATCTTTCAATGCTTTTAAAACTCATGGTGACCAACTGAAAATTTTTAACTGTCAAACTCATTTACTCTTCTGGTTTATACAGTATGTGACCCTAAAAGAGATGCCCGCCGTGCTTGTTTTCAAAGATGAAACCTATTTTGTTTATGATGGTAAGTTCCAGCGTTTTAACTGATATAAAACAAAACAGCTTATAATTAAAATACCGTGTCTATTAGATGCCTTAGATGTTGACGTCAGATGCACCTACTGTTTACAAAACGCATTAATTCAGTGACTGCTGGGTTTTTGTTACCCTTCATGTTTTCCACTCAGTGGTCTTCCATTCTGAGTTTCCTTACAATAAACTTTTTTTTTCTTTTTTTTTAATCAGATCATTTGCCTTCTTTAGAAATGAGTCCTATGCAATTTCTCTACATTACTTTAAAATATTCAGAATTCATTTTAAAAGGGTCTGACATTTGAGACACAAAGAAGTAGAAGAAATAAGCCATCTTCCACAGTGAAGCCTGCTTATCCTGCCTTTTCGTTGTTGTTGATCGTGTCAGGAGCATAGGGATGAAGCTCAGCGGGAGTGGTGTATTTCCTAATGAGTTTTAGTTTTATCACTTCCGTGTTTAACCTTTAGAAAATCTGACCTGGAGTGGAGATTGTGACTCAGTAGTCAACTTCCAGTTTCATGTGTACTCTCCTAAGTCATCAATCTGAATCCATACATGCTTTCAGATTTGCACTGTATTACTTATTTTATAGGTGTGATAACTTGAAAATGTTCTCTTTAGCAAGTGACCAAAAAAGCACATCTTTCAAGAAGTCAATAAAATCCAATCTTCCTACAAACACATTGGTAGGCGTTTCCATCGGCTGCTGTTTCATGCAGTTGTGATCATTTTTCAGACTTATATTTCTAATCAGGACATAATTCTCTTGGATATTATATTTCCTGTCAGAGGAAGTATATAATGTTAGAAAAGGGCTAAAATACAGTGTTTGACATTATATGTGATCTTGTTTTACATAAGAAAAAGGATGTCATAAATACAGAAGAACAAAGAAATTAGAGTAAAATATTGTCCATAAGGACATCATNGATGGCTGCTCTTGATTGGTTGATCAAGAAGTTTCTGTCTGAGGAGAAAATAGATTTGAACTGGGACTTAAGGGATGTGAAGGGGCCACACACAGGTCTGTGGCCAAACTAAACCAGAAACAAGGACCAGAGGATGCAAATGCTCTAGATGAGACCCTGCCCGGCATAGTGGAGTGACAGCAGTCGCTGCTGTGGCTGTGCTGCTGTGAGGAAGGAGATGAGAGGTAGGCAGAGGCCATTGGAAGCCTCGTAGGTCATGGCCACGCATGCAGAGGGCTAGGGAAGGACTAGGTCTCAAGTTCGTTTTAAGGACATTCCTCTGCTAAGTGCAAAAAGAACTGGATCAGGATGAGACTCAATCAGGAAGATCAGTTGAGCTCTTGAAACAATCTAGGATTTAGGCTTGCAAGGTAGTAAAAGAATTAGGGAGAAGGGAAAGAATTATGTTTGGAGATGGAATTGTTTGAGTTTGCCCTAGAGGAAAAGAGATGAATAAGAAGTCATTATCCGTGTTCTCTTGGTTGTAATTCATTTTGATTGAGAAATAAGTTGTTTAGGTTCAAACATGAAAAAACTCTAGCTGTGACTTTGAATTATTCCATTGTAAAATAAAGATATGCTTTAGTAATTTAATAAAAGGATGACTCTAGGTTTTTGGTTTGAACAACTAGGTAGGTAGATGGTGGTGTTACTTATGAACTTGGGAATACTGGGGAAGGAACAAGTTAAGAGTATGGGAGGAATGATTGAGTTTTGAAGGTTTATTTTAAGTTGATATATTAAGCATCCAAGTACAAACATCAAATAAGTTGTTGGATATAAGGGTTAGGAGTTAAGTCATAGCTACATAAATAATAAAATTTCTCAAACGTGGAGTGCAGATTTGGGGAGGGTGGTGGGTAAAAGGTCCCAGGTCCTAAAGACAGCAGGGAATAATGAGAAAAACTCACCAGTAAAATAGGAAAACAAGGTGAAAGGGAAGCCAGGATACAAGGTGTGTAAGAGAAGAGTGGCCAGTTGTGCAAGATGCTTGTGAAGCACCAAGATGAGGAGAGGGAGGAACAGTGGTGTTTGTTGCCTTGGAGGTTGTTGATGGTTATAAGAGAAATGGTTTTAAAGGAGTAATGGGGACAGGTGCCTTACTGGTGTGTGATTTCAGGGAATGGCTCATTCAGGGATGCCCTTGGAAGGGAGGGGCGAGGGATGTTCTGAAGTGCTCCGAGAGCATCAGTGTGGATAGGTGACTAGCAGCGTGCTTGATGGCAGAGCCTCTCCTGAGAGCTTTACTGCTGCCCTTCAGTGGCTGTCTTCATGGTGCTGTGGCATTTTTTAATGCATTGCAACCAGATCATTCTGTATCACCTGAGACATACCTCCCTCCCTTTTAATCTGTCCAGGATAGCTGTCCTTCCTTTTTTATTATTTTTATTTTAATAGTCATCTACTGATTGGTTCATTGTTAGGTTTAGCATTACCACACTCACGTAATAATTCTCTGTGGCTCACCCAAGTTACATCTTTTCTGCTCTGATGCTGATTTCTCTGCTGTAATTTTTCTCTTTTGAAATTAGTACAACACAGCTCCCCTGGTAGCTCAGCGGGTAGAGAATCTGCCTATCAAGCAGGAGACCTAGGTTTGATCCCCAGGTTAGGAAGATCCCCTGGAGGAGGGCATGGCAACGCACTCCAGTATTCTTGCCTGGAGAATCCCCATGGACAGAGGAGCCTGGCGGGCTGTAGTCCATGGGTTCGCAGAGTCAGACATGACTAAGCACAGCACAGGGCTAAGAAGCCGGCACCCACTGAATGAATTTTTTCTTATTTATTGCCATTATGAGTTCTCACTCATGAACCAGGTTACCATCTAAGCCCACTCTCGCCTCTCCCATATGTTAGCATCTCTTACTCTCCGGTGAAGTGGTGATGCATCCTGGATTCACAGGAAGCCGACTCACAGGTGCAGTGATGGAGTCTTGGTCACACAGCCTGGGAGCTGGGGGGCAGACGAGCCTGTGCTGCCTGCTGCCTCTTCCCCAGCTCCTCTGCCATTTCAGCGTGCTGCCTGGACCCCACTTCTTGTGATATCTTTGTCTGAAGCACCTCTAAAAATATTCCATGGTTCCTCCATATTAGACAGGGCACATACCAGGGGATGGATCAAGAGGTAACAAGCCCAGTCACTGGATGAGCTTGAGGTTAATGTGTTCTTTTTAACCATTTGTAACTTTTTTGTTAGCATTGTGACTTTTCCCCCAAGTATCTTTCAATGCTTTTAAAACTCATGGTGACCAACTGAAAATTTTTAACTGTCAAACTCATTTACTCTTCTGGTTTATACAGTATGTGACCCTAAAAGAGATGCCCGCCGTGCTTGTTTTCAAAGATGAAACCTATTTTGTTTATGATGGTAAGTTCCAGCGTTTTAACTGATATAAAACAAAACAGCTTATAATTAAAATACCGTGTCTATTAGATGCCTTAGATGTTGACGTCAGATGCACCTACTGTTTACAAAACGCATTAATTCAGTGACTGCTGGGTTTTTGTTACCCTTCATGTTTTCCACTCAGTCGTCTTCCATTCTGAGTTTCCTTACAATAAACTTTTTTTTTCTTTTTTTTTTAATCAGATCATTTGCCTTCTTTAGAAATGAGTCCTATGCAATTTCTCTACATTACTTTAAAATATTCAGAATTCATTTTAAAAGGGTCTGACATTTGAGACACAAAGAAGTAGAAGAAATAAGCCATCTTCCACAGTGAAGCCTGCTTATCCTGCCTTTTCGTTGTTGTTGATCGTGTCAGGAGCATAGGGATGAAGCTCAGCGGGAGTGGTGTATTTCCTAATGAGTTTTAGTTTTATCACTTCCGTGTTTAACCTTTAGAAAATCTGACCTGGAGTGGAGATTGTGACTCAGTAGTCAACTTCCAGTTTCATGTGTACTCTCCTAAGTCATCAATCTGAATCCATACATGCTTTCAGATTTGCACTGTATTCCTTATTTTATAGGTGTGATAACTTGAAAATGTTCTCTTTAGCAAGTGACCAAAAAAGCACATCTTTCAAGAAGTCAATAAAATCCAATCTTCCTACAAACACATTGGTAGGCGTTTCCATCGGCTGCTGTTTCATGCAGTTGTGATCATTTTTCAGACTTATATTTCTAATCAGGACATAATTCTCTTGGATATTATATTTCCTGTCAGAGGAAGTATATAATGTTAGAAAAGGGCTAAAATACAGTGTTTGACATTATATGTGATCTTGTTTTACATAAGAAAAAGGATGTCATAAATACAGAAGAACAAAGAAATTAGAGTAAAATATTGTCCATAAGGACATCATCCAAGAATAATCATCAGCCCAGGAAAACTATCTAATAGGAGTATATATATGCCTTCATTGTATCATTCTGTGAGTTTTTTTACATAACTTCATTTTTTGCAATATTACAGTCATGTTGTATTATTTTGTCACCTGCATTACCCCTTAATTATTGTAATTTTAAAAAATTTATAAATGGCCTTCCTCAGTGTGTACTATAATGATTTAAATTAGTTCTTGTTTAGGGTATTTGTTATTTCCTGTATTTTTATTTATTTATCTTTTGCTATGTTAGTGATACTGTAATGATGAATTGCTTTGTGTATTAATCCTTTTTTTACATTTGATTGTTTGCTTTGAATAGCTTTCTAAAAATGAAGTTTATGAATTTAAGATTATGGTCCTGTGTCAGGCATTTTATAAATATTGCTAGTTTAAACATTGTAAACATTTTAATGTCATATTTACACTCTAATTTATTAACTTTGTTTTAAAGAATATGAAGACGGTGATCTGTCATCTTGGATCAACAGGGAGAGGTTTCAGAATTACCTTACGATGGACGGCTTCCTCTTGTATGAACTTGGAGACACTGGTAACAGCATATGTACAACTATCACTCTACAAAGCTTTTCCTTAACCGATTACATAAATCTGTAGGAAATGAGTTTTTAATTTCTATTTCATAATACCATTCCTTCTTTCAGACCTGAATGCCAGTTCAACTTTATGAGAATATAGATGAATATTACCAAAGAATATACATGTGGAATAAAGATTAGCTAGAAAGGGTCCGTTAAAGAATCAGCAGTGACAGGGAAAATGGAGCCTGTATGATAAGAAAATAAGAAAAAAATAACCACCAGAAACCTGTCCTCAGAAGACTGATTTTGTAATAGAATTTGGAATACAAGTTAACACAACCTTTGAAAACATACTTCTACTTGTGCAGAAAATAAGGGTGTCAGGTTGGCATGGTTTCTTGAAGTTACATGCTCGAAAATGATAAGCAAAGCAAATGTAAATACAGATGCAAAAAGAAAGCTGTGAGAAGCTAGCTGAATGGTCTCAAACAGATGTACTACAAAAATTATAAGAAGCCAACCACATAAGTGTTAGGAAGAACTGCTTTGTTAGTTTGTATTAATTTTCAATAAAATACTTACTTTCATCATGTGAGTTGTGTGAAGGAATGCAGTTTGAGTTTATGAATTGTTAAATATTTACCATTTTGGGGGCTTTCCTGATAGCTCAGTTGGTAAAGAATCTGCCTGCAAAACAAGAGACCCCTGTTCAATTCCTGGGTCAGGAAGATCCACTGGAGAAGGGATAGGCTACTCTCTCTAGTATTCTTGGGCTTCCCTTGTGACTCAGCTGGTAAAGAATCTCCCTGCAGTGCAGGAGACCTAGGTTCTATGTCTAGGTTGAGAAGATCTCTCGGAGAAGGGAAAGGCTACCCACTCCAGTATTCTGGTCTGGAGAATTCCATGGATTGTATGGTCCAGTTAAGTTCAATTCAGTCACTCAGTCGCGTCCAACTTCTTGTGACCCCATGAACCACACGTAGCACGCCAGGCCTCCCTGTCCATCACTAACTCCCCAAGGCCACTCAAACCCGTGTCCATCAAGTCGGTGATGCCATCCAACCATCTTATCCTCTTTCGTCCCCTTCTCCTCCTGCCCTCAATCTTTCCCAGCATCAGGGTCTTTTCAGTTGAGTCAGCTCTTCTCATCAGGTGGCCAAAATATTGTAGTTTCAACTTCATCATCAGTCCTTCTAATGAATACCCAAGACTGATCTCCTTTAGGATGGACTGGTTGGATCTCCTTGCAGTCCAAGGGACTCTCAAGAGTCTTCTCCAACACCACAGTTCAAAAGCATCAATTCTTTGGCGCTCGGCTTTATAGTCCAACTCTCACAACCATACACAACCACTGGAAAAACCATAGCCTTGACTAAACAGACCTTTGTTGGCAAAGTAATGTCTCAACTTTTTAACATGCTTGTCTAGGTTGGTCATAACTTTCCTTCCAAGAAGTAAGTGTCTTTTAATTTCATGGCTGCAACCACCATCTGCAGTGATTTTGGAGCCCAGAAAAATAAAGTCTGACACCTTTTCCACTGTTTCCCCATCTATTTGCCATGAAGTGATGGAACTAGATGCCATGATCTTTGTTTTCTGAATGTTGAGCTTTAAGCCAAGTTTTTCACTCTCCTCTTCACTTTCATCAAGAGGCTTTTTAGTTCCTCTTCACTTTCTGCCATAAGGGTGGTGTCATCTGCATATCTGAGGTTACTGATATTTCTCCCGGCAATCTTGATTCCAGCTTGTGCTTCCTCCAGCCCAGCATTTCTCATGATGTACTCTGCATATAAGTTAAATAAGCAGGGTGACAGTATACAGCCTTGACATACTCCTTGTTGCAAAGAGTCGGACACAACTGAGTGACTTTCACTCACTAATTGATATTGGGGGTGGGAGGTAGGTTGGAATTTATCACTTGATGTTAAATAATTCAGGGTTTCATTCTGTTAAACATAATATGTTTTAAAATGATTGGAATTGGATTTAGAAGCTATATACTGTTTTCCTGTTCGTAAGTACAGTAATAATTGGAAAGTTTATATAATTAGGATTATTGAATTTAGATATGTCATTCTTCATTTCAGGAAAGCTTGTGGCTATTGCAGTAATTGATGAGAAAAATACATCAGTTGAACATACCAGGTATAATGCCTTGAAATAGTTTTAAGCTTCAGCAGTCCAGTTCAGACTTTACATGGCCTTCAGATAAACTTGATATGGTATCTTACTTTTCCTGCAGTGTTAAACATTAGATAAAGCAGCAGATACTATAATTGAATAATTTTATTTTTTCAAGTTGACAAAATGGAATGTTCATGTGTTTTTTATTTCCTTACAGATTAAAATCAATTATTCAGGAAGTTGCTAGAGATTACAGAGACCAGTTCCACAGGTAGGTGTTTGCATTCTGGAAAGCTCCATTATCTTTGTTTCATTATGTTTTGTAATACAGTAAAGCAAAAGTATGTAATATTCCATGTTTTCAAAGATGAATCAAGGAGCTGAAATGAATTACAGCATGTTGCATTTCATTATGAATTATTTGAAGTTTGTTGATGTATGTCTTACAAGTTAGAGGAAAAAAAAAAAAAACCTTCTAATTTGAATCATACCTGTGTCTTGTTAGGATTTAGGGTAAGTGTGTGGTAAGAAAACATGCCCATATACAAGCATATATTTCAGAGGTGTTGCGAACTTTGCTCCAGACCACTGCAATACAGCAAGTCACACGAAATTTCTGTTTCCCTAGTACATATAAAAGTTATGTTTTGATATATACTGTGGTCTGTTAAGTGTGCAGTAGCACTGTGTCTGAAAAAATGTTCATACTTTAAAAATGCCAATTATCACCCGATCCTTCAGTGAGCTGTTAATCTTTTTGCTGGTGGAAGGTTGGCCCCGTGTTGAAGGTTGCTGACTGACCAGGGTGGTCGAGATTGGGGTGGCCGTGGCTTTTTCTGAAAAGAGAACAATAATATCTGCTTCATAGATCAACTCTTCCTTTCCTGAACCATTTCTCCATAGCATTGACAGCATTTTGCCCACAGTAGAACATCTTTCAGAATCTGAAGGGATCTTCTCAAACCCTGCTCCTTTGTCAGCTAAGTTTATNTTTCTCCAGTGCATGAAAGTGAAAAGTGAAAGTGAAGTCACTCAGTCATGTCTGACTTTTAGTGACCCCATGGCCTGCAGCCCACCAGGCTCCTCCATCCATGGGATTTTCCAGGCAAGACTACTGGAGTGGGTCGCAGTTGCCTTCTCCAATCTGGGAACTACAGTAAAGCAAAGCCCAGTAAAATGAGATTGCCTGTTTAGTCATGCATTTGAGGTACAGTTCATTGAGCAGCCACAAGTCAGATGCAGAAAGATGATTTTAACAAGAACTCAAAGAAAATGGAACCTAAAAAACAGGTGGTATTTTTCCTGTGTGCTGAGTCAGTTTGTTACTGTCATAAGACAGTCAGTGTAAATCTGTCACATTACTTGCTTATTATACCTTTTTTATGCTGAGTCTCTTAATGATGTGTCAATTTTTTTATATATATATATTTCTCCTATTACATAGTATGAAACAAAATAGAACTGCCTTTTAAAATTTGCTTGTTATATCGTGTTTGTATCTCCAAAGCCAGTAGAATTGAAACCTTTTAATATTTATTGTGTATAATGTATATGTTATGTGTTTACAGTATTTACATGCTTAGCAAACAATAAATTGAGTGCTTTGTATTTATTTTTTTGTATTTAATATCGTTCTCTTTATCTTTCTTCTTTTTGGTTGTTGATAGGGATTTTCAGTTTGGCCATATGGATGGAAATGACTATATAAATACCTTGCTGATGGAGTAAGTAAAATGCTAAATGACTCAATGGTTTTGCTACCAACTCTTCTTTGTTGTTTTGGCTACACTGTGTGGCTTACAGGATTTCAGCTCTGCGATCAGTGTTTGCACGCATGCCCCCTGCAGTAGGAGTGTGGGGTCCTAACCATTAGGCCACCAGGGCAGTCCTGACTATCAGTTCTTAAATTTCTGTTTTTCAAAGACAGGCAGAAGGACTGATAGCTGAAAGAAAGCAAACCTTTGTGTATGTTAATAAAGATACATTCCCATTAAATATTTTACTTTAGTTTTTAAAATCTGTATTTGAAACTTACTAAACTTTAAAATTCTCTATTCTAAAAATATACTCCCATTTTAATGTTGATAATATAGTATTTTGGAAAGAATATCATCATTCAAAAATTTGTAAACTTTGTAGTTTCTGTCTAATATATATGCACCTTAGTTCAGTTTTAATGAATAAAACTTAATTAGAAACTTTTTAGCATTCAAGGATTACTTACTATTCTAAAAGAATTTATTTTAACAGACTTAACTTTATAGGAGAACTATGCAGTTTTAAAATAATACTGATTATGCTTATGGTATTAAGATATGATTTGTCACTTCAGAAAGTTGATATTAGAAAACATTTACCAAACCTATACCAAATTAATAAATTTCAAATGAAAGCCTGTTGGCTTCAGTGGACATTTAGTGAGAATTTGCTATATGTCACATGCTGTGTTTGGCACTGCACTGTTGATGCAAAAAAGTGAGTAGATTATGGAGTCCCCGTCTTCAGATGTTTCCAGTTTGCTGGGTTAGACAGGATGATGGTTGCAGACTATCTGAGAACGTGAGAGACGCCCACTGCTGCCCTCATCCTGACGCACAGAAGGTGCAAGGGTTCAGAAAATGCTTGCCAGAGAAAGCAGTAATTAAGAGCAGTTCTAAGGAATGAGAAGGTAGCTGAATGAAGAACGCAGAGAGGTCATTTCAGGCAGGGAGCAATAGACAGACACATTAGTGTTTGGAAAATGGGTCTTAAAAAAGAGTGCAGGTGTGAAAATGGGGAAATCCCTCCAGAGCCTAAAATTACAAAGTTCAGTTCAGTTCAGGTGCTTGACTGTTTGGCCTCCATGGACTGCAGCACACCAGGCCTCCCTGTCCATCACCAGCTCCCGGACCTTGCTCAAACTCATGTCCATTGAGTCAGTGATGCCATCCAACCATCTCATCCTCTGTCGTCCCCTTCTCCTCCTGCCTTCAATCTTTCCCAGCATCAGGGTCTTTTAAAATGAGTCAGTTCTTTGCATCAGGTGGCCAAAGTATTGGAGTTTCAGCATCAGTCCTTCCAAGGAATATTCAGGATTGATGTCCTTTAGAATTGACTGGTTTGATTCTTGCAGTCCAAGGGTCTTCTCCGAAACCACAGTTCAAAAGCATCAATTCTTTGGTGCTCAGCTTTCCTTATGGTCCAACTCTCACATCCATACACGACTACTGGAAAAACCATAGCTTTGACTTTTGTTGGTAAAGTGATGTGTCTCTGCTTTTTAATAGGCTGTCTAGGTTTGTCACAGCTTTTCTTCCAGGGAGCAAACGTCTTAATAATCTTAAAGTTACAAAGTAAAGTAGCTTTATTCATTTATAATCAATTCATTATCCTATTCCAGTAAGAATTTGAGAGGGTTTACCAAAGATACAAAGCACCAGATTTAATACATAATGAAAAAATCAAGACAAAGGAAAATAAAGTATCTATACAATTATTAAAGGTACTTATTTGAATTTTTAATACTCAATACAAAGTATAAAAGCATGGTTTACATATCTCCCATCACCTATAAAATGACTGTTGCTTATAGGAGTTTGGTTGGCCTTGTAGAGATGTAAGAGAAATCGCTATGCTGCGTAATCTTATANATACATAATGAAAAAATCAAGACAAAGAAAAATAAAATATCTATACAATTATTAAAGGTACTTATTTGAATTTTTAATACTCAATGCAAAGTATAAAAGCATGGTTTACATATCTCCCATCATCTATAAAATGACTGTTGCTTATAGGAGTTTGGTTGGCCTTGTAGAGATGTAAGAGAAATCGCTATGCTGCGTAATCTTATAAAGAGGGCACATTATAATGTGCTCAGTCATGTCCAGCTCTTGGCGATCTCATGGATGGATGGCCGCTCACCAAGCTCCTCTGTCCATGGGATTCTCCAGACAAGAACACTGGAGCGGGTTGCCATTTCTTCCTCCTGGGGATCTTCCCAACCCACAGGTCAAACCTCTGTCTCCTGTATTGGCAAGTGGATTCTTTGCCATGTGCCATCTGGGAAGCCCCATATTACAATAGAAATATGTTTTAATATGATTTTGTGATACTGCGTATAGTCAGGATTTCAATACAACCACTTTCTATATTGTTCTTGGAGGCAAGCCAGTAAAGTGATGTAGTGAAACATTGTGAGGAAGAGGCCAAGGCAGTGTGCGCCTGATAAATCTCTCCTGATTCTGGGTAATACTCGGAATTTCTAGAGATGGATGGACACTCCTTCAGGAGTATTATTTCTAATGTGAGTTATGTGATAGTAGAAGTTTTGCTACAGCTATGGTTAGAAGTTTGTACCTTTTTTTTTTTTTGAGAGAAGAGAGAAAGCATATAATGATGGTTATACAGTAATTGAAAGTCCTCAGTGAGCACTTCTGTGACCAGCACTGGACTGGGTGGTCAGCCTGTGTTTTCTGACTTTTACGCCAACTCAGTAAGGTGTAAGTACTATTATTCTTTCCATTTTATATAGATGAGGAAATTGAAATTTCTTAGAAGAAACTCAAGGAAGTTAACTAATAAGCCAAATGATGCCCAGCAAGTAAGTCAAAGAGACCCAGGCCCTGAATCCAGACCTCTGTAACCCCAAAAGCTCCTCACCACTGTACCATCAGTACTGACACATACGTTAGCGGAAGTTAATCAGTATTTATGCCCAGAAGTTTTTAACTTAGGGAAAAATACATGATATTACATGATAGTTTAACACGGTAGCTTTGACTATGTTTTTTACTTTTTCTCCAAGGAAAGAGGGTCCTCTCAGACCTTTGGAGTGTTAAATTATTTTGTATTAGGTGTCTGTGAGATAGGATGAGGGATTATTTTTCATTGATATTCAAATTGATTGTCTCAGAAAATATTGTTTCTAGTTCAGCTGTGTATTTTAATTTGTTCATAAAGTATATTTTTGTAGGAAGACCAGGTTCTTAATTCATTCCATAAAAATAAAACTTTGCTACTGATACAATATAATGATAATTGCTATAAGTCAAAAAGTTGTTTCCTATTTTGTGAACAAGAATGAAGCTAAGGTTATTTTTTAATTACACAGTTAATTATTGCCTAATAATACTGGATAATAAAGTACCCTAGTACCCATTGGTGTAAAACAGTAATCATTCTCTCTCGCTTGTCTGGGCTTCGCTAACCTTGTCTGGCCACAGTTCCATGTGGCTCCAGGCTGCCAGTTAGGCCCAGGCCTCGCCTCCCTGTCATCCCCATGCTTGGCAGATAGATCCTCTACTTGTGGCAATCATGGAGACACGTGAAGATGTACACATTGTCTCCCTGGGAGAAGCATGTGGTGTGGGGAGGGGTGGAGGATTATTAAGCAAGAAAGCAGCCTCCTGGACTCAGTTACTCATGTGGTGATCATACAGGGCTGTGGATTGTTTCTACTGTAGAATTCTGTGCTTTGGGGGACACACGAGTAACCATGAACTGGTACAGATAGACACACGAATAACCATGAACTGATACAAATAGACACATGACTAACCGTAACCTGATGCGTAGGTAGGGCACAGAATGAAACCCCTTTCTATAATTGTGCAGTCGTATCCTTGAAGGGAAAAAGATAAAAGTTACTGGAAGTAAATGACACATTAGTAATGTTATGTTACGATTTTTGTCTGCAAACTGAATTGACATCTAGTGTGTCCCTGGAGCACCCAGGAGGATGGGTGATTGTACTGTGGAGTGGTGGCAAGTTGAGAGGCTTTGGAGTCATGTTTATTAAACCACTGTTCTGTACAAGGGATGTGCTGGATGTTTAACTTGAATTTTCTCATTTAACTTCTTTTACAAGATAAGTCCCCCCCGCCCCTTTTCAGTTCAGTTCAGTTCAGTCACTCAGTCGTGTCTGACTCTTTGCGACCCCACGGACTGCAGCACGCCATGCCTCCCTGTCCATCAACAACTCCCAGAGTTTACTCAAACTCCCCCACCTTTATTTACTTTTAAATGAAAAATATTAGCTTTAAGTTGCACTGTGGAAAAGCATCAGAGTGGACCACAGGGAGTGACTCTGGAGACAACGCTTCAACTGAAGTGGGCTGTGTGTGATTAACAGTGATGGTATTTAATATAGACTTATGTAAGGAATTATACTGCCCAGAAATATAATATAATTATATGTATAATATAATTATATGTATAATATAATTATATTATATGTATTATAATACATAATATATTATGTATTATCACTTCATACATAATAACTTTTATCTTTAGGTTTAATCATGAATATTTAGCTGTCTGATATTGTATGCTAGCAATTCTCATAAATGTTAATTTAGCTATTTTCTAAATTGATGCATAATTTGAAATTATAGAAACAGAGGAAGGCAAAACCATTATAGCTCCCTCTTGTATTTTTAGTTATTTGGATTTAATTCAAAATCAGGATATTTGTCGTCTCTTTGTTTAACATGTATTTTGACTTCTCTGTTTATTTTCAGTGAATTGAAAGTCCCAACTGTGGTTGTACTGAATACGTCAAACCAACAGTACTTTTTACTAGATAGACAGATTAAGAATGCAGAAGACATGGTCCAGTTCATTAATAACATCTTGGATGGCACAGTAGATGTGAGTTGTTCACTGTAATTTCAAAGGGGTGATGGGAGGACATAGAGGAGAAATGAGTTCTTTTCCTTTGATTGTGAGAAGATGATTTGGCCTCCCCCAGGTGGGGCAGACCTCTGTCCTCCCCAGTTCTCTCTCACTGTAGGAGGAATCAGTTCCGCAGGCTGTCAGTGTGAGGGCACTGATGGGCGGGACACTTGTTAGATGGGCATGTCGGTTGTCATAGTGACAGGGAGTGCTTTACATGTACAGTCAGAGTTGGGCCTGTGGAGGCCGAGAGATCTGTGGGGGACAGAGCCATCTGATTGTGAACTAAATAATTGTTATTATCTGGATTCACAAATAGAGTTGAATAAAGTCACTTGAATTAGTTTTCTTAAAAACTGCAAATAAAGCCACAGTTTCTTTAAAAGATCAGGAAATGTATTTAGAACCAGCCTGAGTGGACTATTCCAAATAAAATTCTATAAAACATTTCTCAGAATGATGAATGGATAATCTTAACTTTTTTTTAAGAGAAAATATGAAACTTTTGTGCTTTCATGAAGCTTAATTATTTTGTGAGACTGGTTTCAGCTTTACACAAACTGTATTTGAAAGTGGGCTCATGGAGTAACAAGTATTTCTTCTTTGGGAACACTCTTAACCACACAGTAGGAGTTTTATGTTTGCAGAGGTAACAGTTGTTCAAATGAGGCTCATCTGTGTACGTGAGAGCCCTTCTGTGTCAGTTAGTTAGATTCGGGGAGGGAACAGACTTCAGGGGGTGCCGAATACAGGAACTGGATGGGTTTCCATCAGGAATTTTGCACCTTCTGCCTTCTAGCCCTGTTTCCCTTTGGGTTTCATCACCAGGGAGGCTCTCCCTGTAGGACAGGAAAGATACTCTGCAGCAGCTCCTACCACTCTCAGCTAAACTCAGAAACGGGGCGGGCCTGCACCAGAGTGCTAGGGAGGATGCGTTTTCAGAGGAGAGTCAGACTGTGTTCGTACAGGAGGACAGAAGCAAGGAGGGACGGAAAGACCAGGAAGGTTTACTCCATGACTCTTAGGTGCTCCGTGTAATCTTTTGTGGTCAACTCTTGACCTATCATCGTAAGAATGATTATGTAACAGAAGAATGGAATGATAGCACTGAAATAACAGTTTGCTTCTTCCTGTTAACTTCAAGGCCCAAGGAGGTGACAGCATTTTGCAGAGATTGAAACGAATAGTATTTGATGCCAAATCTACTGTTGTGGTAAGTTGTGACAGTGTGTATAGTGTCATTGATATTTGAGAACATTGGGATATAAGTTTTGTCTAAGATATTAATAAAATCTGGAGTTTCAAAGGATTTGTTAAAAATACATCTTACAAGATGAGATCTAGTACATATTTATGTTAAGAAAAGATACTGATCAGATGGAAATTAAGTTTCTCCAGTTGTTTTTTTTTCTGTATGATTGGTGAGGCAACTGGATCAGTATCGCTTAACTTAAGAGCATGACTTGGTGTTTTTCAGAGTTCTTTCCTCCTACTGCCCTTCTCAGTCCTTGGATCTGAAACCATCTTGCTGAGAAGTCTAGGAAGTCTTTCTTACTATCCCAGCTTCAGCTGTCAGCTTGGCTGCAGAGTAGCCCTAAATTTGTTGAAGTCTTAAATGTAGTTCTGTCTATTTTGAGCTACTCCATGCGTGTTTTCATTCATTGTGGCCTAAAGCAACTAAAACAGAACTGATGTTCCACTGGTGAGAAGTAGCCGCTATTAGTCCTGACCTACTCCTGTGCCATCTGTTCGCCGTGACCTTTCCGTGGGTTGGGCCCTGGTCACACACGTGTGACCGGCCTCCACGTGGTTTGCTGCTTACTTCCTCCTGCCCTGTCTCCAAGTCCTCTCTGCACCTCTGCATATTAGTGTTCCTGCAGTGATGGGCGCTGGTCACTCTCCTCCCCTTTTCCAGTCTCCGTCCTCTGTCCGTCTCACATTTTCTCCTTTGTCTGAGCCCACACTGGACCCCGCCTGCCACCTTACTCACCATGCCTTGGCTCTGATGCCACTCTCCATCACCTCACTCTTGGTCTGAGCCCACACTGGACCCCGCCTGCCTTCTTACTCGCCGCGCCTTGGCTCTGATGCCGCTCTCCATCACCTCACTCCCCATCGACCCTGTTCTGCTTTGAATCTGTCCGTTTAGTTCTCGAGTTACAGTCACAATACATAGACGATAGGAGAGTTGAACAACTCAGTCACGCTGCTTTTACTTTTCTGGGATCTGAGGGAAATTACTGAGTTAATTTTAGTAATTTCTAATTAAACATGTAAAAAATGGTATGTGAAGAGAGTGTTACCTTCCTTATGGTAAATAATCAGCCTTCTCAAGCCAGGATACAGCTATAAAGCTGTTGGCACATAACAGTCACCTCAAAGAGCTTTGTGATTAATGTGAGGAAACAAATGTCATTTGAAAAGGGAATGGATTGGTGTCTACCTGAGACTATCCACAGCGTTGTTAATCGGCTATCCTCCAATACAAAATAAAAAGTTCCAATTAAAAAAAAAAGATAGTGGAGGATTTGGTGCCCTTTTTTGCTGCCGATAGCTTGGCTCCACATACTCACATACCCAGATATAAAATGTCTAAAGTGTCTTTCACGAGGCAGTTACTGCAGAAAAACTGACATGGATTCATTGGAACCGAAAGCAGGCTGGAGGGCCACAGGAGGAGGCACTCTGTAGCGCCTTTCAGGTTCCTTGCCGGTTTCCTATCAGGCATCTCAGGGGCCTCTTGTTTCTCCACAGTCCATATTCAGGAGCTCCCCGCTGATGGGCTGCTTCCTCTTTGGCCTGCCCCTGGGTGTCATCAGCATCATGTGCTACGGCATCTGCACGGCCGACGCGGACGGGGACGGAGGCTACATTCTAGAGGAGCGGTGCGAAGTGTCCAAGAGCGAGCCCGACGGCCCGGAGCCGGGGGAGAGCCAGGAGCCCCCGCAGCCCCGGGGCGGGCCGTCTCCGCTGCCCGCCCCGCAGGAGCCCAAAGACGTGCTAGAGAAGAAGAAGGATTGAGCCTCCACTGGGATAGACTGTTCGATAGGATTTCACATTGTTAAAAGAGTCTATTTATTGAATTTAGACATTTAATCATGACCTTTCCAGAAGAGAACGTGTTATTTGTATTTTGCTAACATCAAC
The DNA here is from genome assembly GCA_006410735.1 of Raphicerus campestris. NCBI lineage: Eukaryota > Metazoa > Chordata > Mammalia > Artiodactyla > Bovidae > Raphicerus > Raphicerus campestris. The sequence continues at coordinate 46,742 of SJYW01027830.1, forward strand.
TGCATGGGTTGTAAAATATCCTTCCACAAACGGGGAGATGTTTGGAGCAAAGAGATGGAAAGTTTGTCTAAAACACTCCGTCAGAGTTTACCTTGTAGATGTTCTACCAGACCAGTTCTATTTGCATGTTTCTCTATCTGAATATTCTGTGACAGAATTAAGATTCTTGGGCAGAATATTTAAATTGGCCAGTCAGGTAGAAGATACATGTGTGATAGAGAAAAATAACACCTCCACCTCCCACCATGCATTCTCCTCTGTTGTGGATAAGATTTATGTGGACAAAATTAAGTCTTTGAAATTTAGGCACTTTAAAGATAAAGATAACTAGTAACTTTTTCCAAGGATCAAATTAAGATTATGAGATAAAACAATTTGGTTTTATATAGCATAGTGATTTTATTTTGTTATTATTTTTAAAGGAGAGGAAGTGTTACTTTTTACCTTTATACTCAGTTGCATTATAAAACTTTCATAGGGGCCTATATTGTGGCCATATTGTCTTACGTTTAATCTTCACCGCATGAACAGGATTTACTTGGATCAGTGATTTCAGATGATGGCTGGGACACTGAGTCAGTGTCTCAGCCAACACTACGGGAAGAACAGGGCTCTCTGTTACTCCTGCCTCCCCTGCTTTAGCCAGAACAGCCTACTCTTGTTTCTCTGTTTTATATATTGGGATTTCATCTAAAATTTTTCTCTGATAAAAAGTTCCTGCTGCTTTTAAAAAAGTAATATATATCATATTTTTATGTTTATGGTTTAGTAACTTTATGGTAACTTATGATCTAATGTGTGTGTATGTGGGTATGTGTATACATATACACATATAGAATTTACTGACATCTGTTTTGTTATGCTGTGGGTGTGCCTGTTCATAATGAGTGACATAATCAGCCTATGAAGAAAATTCACGTCCAGTGATGAAAGAGATCTGCCAGTTGCTTTCTCCATCCTCCCAGGTGTTACCCATTTCAGTCTGTGACCCTTCATCTCTCCATAATGGAATAACATAGGAATTCTATCCTAAGTAATATGCAAAATTGGTATTTTTTTTTAAATAATAGTATGGTATGTTTATCATAGATTAGCTTATTTTTGAGACCTTTATTTTTGAACTAAGTTTAGGATTTTTATTAAGTGACTGTAATTTGAGTGGTTATTCATTGAATTATTAAACATTTTAAAATGTTTCATCACTTTAAAAGTATGTAATTTATGGTCCTGATACTGAAGTTGTTCAGGGCTGCAGTCCCCAGGGCAGCCTGGGGTTATCTCTAATGCCATGCTGATCACCACTAACCTGAAGCTCTTGTGTCTTAAGTCCTAAGGAGTCACTAGCAATTTGCTTTCTTGTACCCTTTTCGTATACAATAATTATTCTTAAATTTGGTACTTCATCATTATCATTTTTATAAAGGAAGCACTTAGGCAGTCACAGGAAATTGCAGGAAACACTAGAATGAAATGGTATTCTTAAATGGAAATTGAATATAAATACTGTTAATTTAACAAGGAAATTTCTCTCTAATGAGTAACAAGTGAGTCTTTTGGAAAATCGGTATTACTGTTAGCAGTGGTCAGGCTTGTTTTGTGCCCGTGAAAGTCTTAGTTAAACATCCTCGGGCTCAGCCTGGCAGGGAAGTTACAGCTTAGCCACTGCCAGCGACAAGAGGAGGTTGTGAGAATGTCCTGGCTTTTTTCTTCATGTTTATCACTATCAGGTCTGAAATCTGCGTGGTTTTGTCTTTTGTCAAGCACACCTATAAATTAAACAGCAAACAGGTAAAAGAAAAAGAGCAAAGCTTAGTATGTATCAACACGGTTCAGTGATCTTTGTATTCTGAGATTTTTCTCATCTATTAAAGCCTTAGTTCTTTGTTACCTTTTTCACAACTCTGCAGTTGCCTCATATTCTATTTGTGTTTTCAAAATGTGTTGTTGGGGAAACAAAAAGTATAAGTGGTTTTTAAGTGATTTTTAAAAAAATTTTGCTTTTTAGTTGTTTCTAAGATAACTGTCACAGTATCTTCACAAANATCTGCCAGTTGCTTTCTCCATCCTCCCAGGTGTTACCCATTTCAGTCTGTGACCCTTCATCTCTCCATAATGGAATAACATAGGAATTCTATCCTAAGTAATATGCAAAATTGGTATTTTTTTTTAAATAATAGTATGGTATGTTTATCATAGATTAGCTTATTTTTGAGACCTTTATTTTTGAACTAAGTTTAGGACTTTTATTAAGTGACTGTAATTTGAGTGGTTATTCATTGAATTATTAAACATTTTAAAATGTTTCATCACTTTAAAAGTATGTAATTTATGGTCCTGATACTGAAGTTGTTCAGGGCTGCAGTCCCCAGGGCAGCCTGGGGTTATCTCTAATGCCATGCTGATCACCACTAACCTGAAGCTCTTGTGTCTTAAGTCCTAAGGAGTCACTAGCAATTTGCTTTCTTGTACCCTTTTCGTATACAATAATTATTCTTAAATTTGGTACTTCATCATTATCATTTTTATAAAGGAAGCACTTAGGCAGTCACAGGAAATTGCAGGAAACACTAGAATGAAATGGTATTCTTAAATGGAAATTGAATATAAATACTGTTAATTTAACAAGGAAATTTCTCTCTAATGAGTAACAAGTGAGTCTTTTGGAAAATAGGTATTACTGTTAGCAGTGGTCAGGCTTGTTTTGTGCCCGTGAAAGTCTTAGTTAAACATCCTCGGGCTCAGCCTGGCAGGGAAGTTACAGCTTAGCCACTGCCAGCGACAAGAGGAGGTTGTGAGAATGTCCTGGCTTTTTTCTTCATGTTTATCACTATCAGGTCTGAAATCTGCGTGGTTTTGTCTTTTGTCAAGCACACCTATAAATTAAACAGCAAACAGGTAAAAGAAAAAGAGCAAAGCTTAGTATGTATCAACACGGTTCAGTGATCTTTGTATTCTGAGATTTTTCTCATCTATTAAAGCCTTAGTTCTTTGTTACCTTTTTCACAACTCTGCAGTTGCCTCATATTCTATTTGTGTTTTCAAAATGTGTTGTTGGGGAAACAAAAAGTATAAGTGGTTTTTAAGTGATTTTTAAAAAAATTTTGCTTTTTAGTTGTTTCTAAGATAACTGTCACAGTATCTTCACAAAACAAATTGAAAATTTTTGCTCACTAGTATGGTTTTCCCTTTAGTGTGATGGCAGGGTTTACTAGGAATGCTGTTTTCATTTTAGGAAAATTTCTTCAAAATAAAGATAGGTTTCTTAATAAATCTTTTAAAACATAGATACACTGAACATCCTAGTTCAGTGACGAATCTTACTGTGATCATGTCAGTAGGGGGAATATCCTTTAGTAGTTGGACTTCTGCCTTCTCTTTCAGTTGCAATAAAGTTCTCTAACTTCTGAAATCCAGGATCCTAGATGCTTGCTGTTGCTTAATCCGGTGCTCACAGTTTTCAAAGATGTTTCAGCGAGAGAGTGTTTTTATCAGCAGCGCACTTCATTATAGTTGGCAGTCCTTTTTGCTTCATTGTATGCATTAATATTTCTGAAACTGCTATCTGAAATCTAGGTGGATTAGACCGGGGATTTTCATTTTCTAATTCACACATGTGCTCCCTGGTGTCTGAAGTAGAAATAACATGAAGAGCCAGATGTCTAGAGGCTGAGTCTGGACGGGTCTGTATGAATAGTAAACCAATTAGTTATACTGTTTTTATTTAGCAGATACTTGTTCTTACTGTTTCTTGTGTTTTGTTTCAGGGATGTTTTTTATTTTTCAAAAAGTAAATATTTTCATCATCACTTCATACGATATGGAGGTAGGGCAGGAAAAAATCACTCAGCTATTCTTATTACACAGAGGTTGTTCAGACAAACTGATAATTAAGACTATCAGTTCATTGGTGGGATTAGGTTTGCCATTTTTTTATAAAAATATATTTTTTCTGAATGTGTCTGAGTTTAAGAGTGGCCAGAAAATAATTTTCTACTTTGGACTAATCTATAAAGGTTTTTGAAAGTCTGTATTATTAATACTAACTTGTTGAATTCATGATCTGCTGCCTTAAGGCACCAGTTGTAAACCTTCGTTTTTCTAAATAAATTAATTGAAAACATGTAACCATTTTATTTTTACTATTTATCTTTTGGTTGTCTGGGATGTAAATTTTTCTCTGTCCAAGCAAAAAGGGCAGTTGAGACTCATCTTCCACAAAGTAATTTTTTTCCCTCTTGTTAATTGTAAGTTTGTAATTATAGAAACATAGTTTTTAAAAATTTAAACAAATATGATAGAGATCAGGTTGTAATTAATTCTTTCATATAGAAGATGAAAAACCTCAGATTCATGAGTTTGACATTTTGTATTTGTAAAACCTGATCATATTAAGTATTAATTGCAGAGTTTAAAGCTAGAATAATTGGATTTGAGTCCTTGATCCAACTGCTAAATTTTAGTCTTAGATCTAGCACCTCACTCTCACTGAATAAATAAAGTGGAAATCTAGAGCCTCAAGGTTTCTTCTCTAAAGTAGCATCAAATGGGGAGAGTGTTATTGAAAAGACAGAACTTTATTTTGATCATGTATTTTTCTCACTGGATACACCATGAGTATGTCTCTTAGTGAGAATGTCTTTGGTGCAGGAATGACCCATCTGTATTCAAGATGTGTATAAGAGACAGGGATTTGAGAAGAAGAAGACGGTGAGACGAAG
>SJYW01027830.1:51777-104723 GCA_006410735.1 Raphicerus campestris
ACCCACCCGCCAAATTCATACAATGGAGTTGCAACCCCAGGTACCTCAGTATGTAACCTTATTTGAAAGTAGGATTGTTACAGACATAATTAGCATAAGGGTGTGTTAGTCACTTTGTCATGTCTTACTCTATGACCCCATGAACTGTAGCCTTCCAGGCTCCTCTGTCCATAGGATTCTCCAGGCAAGAATACTGGAGTGGGTTGCCATGCCCTTCCCCAGGGGATCTTCCTGTCCCAGGGTTAAATCCGTCTCCCGCATTTTAGGCAGATTCTTTACCATCTGAAGGGAAGCCCCAGTCAGCATAAAGCCATACTGAAATGGGGTGCGTACTAATTTCCGTGTGACCGGTGTCCTCACCGACATGGGAAATCTGAAGGCAGACACGTAAATGGGGAATGCCAAATGAGGCTGATGGCAGAGGTTGAAGTGAGGCTTCTGCAAGTCAAGGAAGGCCAAAGATCACACCCACAAACCTCCAGAATCTGGGAGAGAAGACATGGGACGGAAGCTGTCTCATGGCCTCAAGAACTAACCCTGGTGGCACCCTTATCTTGGACTGCTGAACACCAGGGACACTGAGAATATTAATCCTGTTTAAGTCAGCCTGGGTGTGGTACTCCAACAGAGCTCTGGTGCTTTCCCGTGGCTCTCACATTTTCCCACTTGCATCTCCCTGTCTCCCAGCTGCTTGTTCATGCCAGAACAGCCTTCTGCCCCTTCCTGTCCCCAGACTCCCCTTTGCCTGGAATAATCTGGGGTCCGTCGGCAGGGCTCACTCCCTATTTTAGGTCAGTCAATTCAGTTCAGTCACTCAGTCATGTCCAACTCTGCGACCCCATGAATCGCAGCATGCCAGGCCTCCCTNCCGACTCGATGGACGTGAGTTTGAGTGAACTCCGGGAGATGGTGATGGACAGGGAGGCCTGGCGTGCTGCGATTCATGGTGTCACAAAGAGTCAGACACGACTGAGTGACTGAACTGAACTGAACTGAAGCTCTGTATAATACTGTGTGAACTCTTCTGCAAATTTTTTTTCAATCAAAATTGTTTTTGAGATTAATTATCCTACTTTTGATTGTCTCAGAAGCAGACCCTGAAACAGGATCTGAGTGAAAGCAGTTTTTGTGGAAATTTCTGAGAACACCAGTGGATAAATGGACTGATACGGGTGGGCAGAGGCAGCTGATAAAGGCTGTGTATTAAAGCATCAAGCGCAGTGGGTGACTGAGACTTAACTGTGTAGGGGTGCACATACTTTCTGCAGAAGGCAGGCTCTAGCAGCTGAAACCTGGCTGAACTCTCTCTCTGAATGACTGAGAAAACCTTGAGAGGACAAGTAACCAAAGTTTATTTCTCCTCAGAGAACCAAATGTAACATTCAAGGAAAACACTTGGAAATTTTGATTCCAGGTGACACTGCTTGTGCTCCCCAGGTGGTGCTAGTTGTAAAGAATCCACCTTTCAGTGCAGGGAACGTTTCAGAGACGCTGGTTCAATTCCTAAGTAAGGAAGATCCCCTGGAGGCGGGCATGGCAACCCACTCCAGTATTCTTGCCTGGAGAATCCCATGGACAGAGGAGCCTTGCGGGCAAGTCCAAGGGGTTACAAAGAACTGGATACGACTGAAGCAACTTAGTATGTCACTACTTACTGGAAAAAAACATAGACTAATCTATTTGAATGTGTCTGTTTTCTCATATGCAATATGGAGCTATTAATCACACTTACATCATAGGGTAATTATGAGAATTAAGCATGGTCATCAGTGTACAACATGGTCCATATGTGTCAGAGTGCATCTCTGTCTGTGTTGCCCTCCTGCCAGCACACAGCTGGGCTCCCTTCCCAGCCACACTCCGTGGCTGGCACACTGTGACACCAGCCAACGGGATGTGAGTGAAAAATGACTCGTAACATTTCCAAGCCTGGTGCAGAAGAAGAGTGTGCTTCATCCCATGCTCTGTGGCCATTCCAGCAGGCTGGAAGAGAGACAACCCCTAGGGAAAACTTGGAAAGTAAAGATAGCGGAAACTTTCTTATCCTGGATCCAGAAATGACTGCGTGAGAGTGAACCACATTATGCTGNTCCCATGCTCTGTGGCCATTCCAGCAGGCTGGAAGAGAGACAACCCCTAGGGAAAACTTGGAAAGTAAAGATAGCGGAAACTTGCTTATCCTGGATCCAGAAATGACTGCGTGAGAGTGAACCACATTATGCTGTTGGCTGACAAGTACTGTTGGGCAGGCTAGAAACAGACTTATCTGTTTGTTTGTTTTTTAACTTTATACATTTGGGGACTAATTATAATTATAGCAACTTGCATTAAACCAAATAAAATACTATTATTTTGAAATCCATGACTGGAGGCAAGTTTCTTATGCCCAGACCTACAGAGAGTCATTTTATTTATGACATTGAATTACACTATAATGGATTATGAAAAATGTTCACTGCATATCTACTTTGTGTATAATGAAAATACATAAAGGATTTTGGAACTTAGTTTGTAAAAGCAAGCATTAAAAAAAAGTACAGGAAGCTCAGCTCAGTGCTCTGTGATGGCATATAAGTGTGGGATTGGGGGGATGGTGCTGGGAAGGAGGTCCCAGAGGGAGGGCATATATGTATGCATGTAACTGATTCACTTCATTGTACAGCATAAACCAATACGATGTTGTAATTACACTCCAATATATATATATATGCTGCTAAGTTGCTTCAGTCGTGTCCACCTCTATGCGACCCCATAGACAGCAGCCCACCAGGCACCCCCGTCCCTGGGATTCTCCAGGCAAGAACACTGGAGTGGGTTGTCATTTCCTTCTCCAATGCATGAAAGTGAAAAGTGAAAGACAAGCCGCTCAGTCGTGTCTGACCCCATGGACTGCAGCCTTCCAGGTTCCTCCATCCATGGGATTTTCCAGGCAAGAGTACTGGAGTGGGGTGCCATTGCTGTCTCCATATATATGTATATACATAAATATATAAATAATTACTCTTGAGAGTCCCTTGGAGAGTGAGGAAATCGAACCAGTCAATCCTAGAAGAAATCAACCCTGAATATTCACTGGAAGGACTGATGCTGAAGCCGAAGCCCCAGTCCTTTGGCCACGTAATCTGAAGAACTGACTCACTGGAAAAGACCCTGATGCTGAGAAAGACTGAAGGCAGGAGGAGAAGGGGCAACAGAGGATGAGATGGTTGGATGGCATGACTAATTCAATGGATATGATTTTGAGCAAACTCCGGGAGACAGTGAGGGAGAGAAGCCTGGCATGCCACAGTCCACGGGGTTGCAGACGGTCAGACACGGCTTAGCAACTGAACAGCAACAACAAAGAACAATTAAGCAGTGTCTCAATTGTTTATTATAATTTGCTTCTCAGAGTTTATAATATTCACGATTATGCCATGGAACTACCCAAAGGATATTGGTACGCCAGAGAATGAACCCAGAACAAGTACTGTGTGATCTCCTTTATAAATGGAATCTGACACAAGTGGAGATAGAATGGTGGTTTCCAGGTGCTGAGGAGTGGAGGAAATGGGGAGATCAGTCAAAAGGGACAAAGTTTCAATTATGCAGGATGAATAAATTCTGGGGTGCTAATGTACTGCATGGTGACTATCATTAATAATACTGTATTATATACTAGAAATTTGCCAAGAGAGTAGATTTTAAGTGTTCTCCCCACACACAGAAGGAAACTATACAAGGTGATGGATGTGTTAACTACTTGACTGTGATAATCATTTCACAATGTATATACATATCAAAATATCACCTTGTATATCTTACAGACATACAATGTTTATCTATCAATTATACCTCAATAAAGCCAGGAAAAAAATTTTGCTTTTCAGTTACATAACAACTACTGATGGTGCCTGCAGGATTTATCCTTAGGAAAAGATGTTGATTTAGTCCTATATCCAGTTTCTTCACTTGTCCCCAAGTTAGTCTTAGTAATCCAATTTTCCTTGCCAGTGATTGAAACCACCCACCCATTAGAAATGGGCTTGGGGCATATTTTTTGTCATTTTTCCCCTCAGAATGCTTACTCTCAGAACAAAAGACACACAGGAAGAAATTTCTCATCTTCCTGCTGATTGCTGTGGAGTCAGCATGAGACTTCTGGAACTCTGGCATCCATCTTGTGTCTATGAGACGCTACACTGAGAGCCACTCAGGCAGTGTGACAGGATGAAGAGAACTTTGAGCTTAAGCTCACTGGGCTCTCCACCTGCTCGCCTTAGAACTTCTTGCTATGTGAGATAAAGCATTTTTATCACTGTTTAAACTGGCTTGGGATGAAATTTTCTGTTACTGTTAGCTGTATGCATCTTAAATCTTCCACTATCTTCAAAATGTTTATGAGGAACATTTTATTTATGAAGAACAGGTAGATGCAAATAAAACACAAATACTTATTTTTTGATTAATTTTCCAAATTTATTCTCATTTAATCTCTATTTTCTAGTATTTAAATAAAGAGGAGAAAAAAATCATTGAAACAGACATATTTAAGAAAATAAAAATGTTATACCTTTTTTCCTAATTTAGTGTGATAAGGATGAGTACTAAGGGAATTTCTTCACAGGATGAAGGTATAAGTAATCACTGTCATATTGATCAAGGGAGATACCAACTTCACATTCATAGATGTGTTTCTGCTTTATGATCTTTCAAGATTGACTAGCAAGTTTAGAATTTCTGACAACTGAGTCAAAGTTGAGCAGTCTTCTTAATATGCACATGAATAAAATAAGTCACTTTTCGGGGGTAAGAAAAATAATGCCTAACTTACTTATTAAGTGTATAACATTTTTTTTTTTTTTTGCAGCAGATCTTTTCAAAGTTAGCTTTTAAAGAAAACATCTCTTGCCCTGGTCTTGATGGAAGGCAGAAACTAAATCTGTAATGCCTGTGTGTGTGAATGTGTGTATTTCTCATTGCTGCTGGTGTATTTTCTGTTGGTTGATTATCGTTATTTTGATACATACAGGTGCTGTGTGTGCTAAGTCGCTTTAGTCATGTCTCCCTCTTTGCAACCCAATAGACTGTAGCCTGCTAGGCTCCTCTGTCCTTAGGATTTCCCAGGCAAGAATACTGGAGTGGGTTGCCATTCCTTCTTCAGGTGATCTTCCCAACCCAGGGATCAAATTTGCATTTCCTGTGTCTCCTGCGGTGCATTCGGATTCTTTACCTCTGAGCCACCAGGGAAGTCCTTTGTACGGCTGGATATGTGATATAAATTATACAGCAAATATTTCCAGACAATTCTGCAGTCTGTTTTATCAGATTAAAAAGTCAATTTTTATTTTAATACACCACAAAAGTGTTATTTTTGAGAATAAAACTTAACGTGTAAGTATACAGAAGTGGCTTAAATGTAACATTTTTGAGAAAATAGGTGAGTACCATCTAAATACATTTTTGCCATACTCTAGTTAATGCCAAGAAAAGGGCCCAGAATTTTTACTGCTGTGTTATTTCAAGTTAAATAGAGACAGGATATAGCCAGGAATCAAAACCAGAGCAATAAGAGAGAGTTCCATGGATTGGAATCAGGTTAGGATGGGCATGGAAATAAGGAATTTGAAAACCGATTTTTTAAAAGACNATTTCAAGTTAAATAGAGACAGGATACAGCCAGGAATCAAAACCAGAGCAATAAGAGATAGTTCCACGGATTGGAATCAGGTTAGGATGGGCATGGAAATAAGGAATTTGAAAACCGGTTTTTTAAAAGGCTACAAACAGGAATGAGGTCAGGTATAAAGAAGGTTGGACACAGTGGGGTTAAGGAAGTAAATGTTTCATGTTCACAGGTTAAACTGGACGAGCTGTGTGGAACCTTCATGACCTGTGGGACCTGGTCTTCTTCATCCAACACAAGCTCAGATGTTAACATTCAACATAACTAGCTTGGCATTTGTCTTGAAGTTATCAATGATTTATACTTATATGTGCCTCTCCAGATGTCTTACTAGAGTTCTTTTTAAAACAAACTATTTTTAGACCTGTATTTTAGACACTTATTTTAAACTGTATTTTTAGACCTGTATTTTAGTTTTAGGTTCACAGCAAAACTGAGTGGTGGGTATGGAGATTTCCTGTCCATCCTCTTGGCCTCACCAGAGCACAGTCTCCCCTGTTATCCACATTCCCAACCAGAGTGGTACATTTGTTACTAAGTATGAACCTACTGTGGTTCCCTGGTGGCTCAGATGATAAAGGATCTGCCTGCAATGCAGGAGATTTGGGTTCGAGCCCTGGGTCAGGAAGATCCCCTGGAGAAGGAAATGGCAACCCACTCCAGCAAACGTGCCTGAAAAATCCCAGGATCAGAGTAGCCTGATAAGTTACAGTCCATGGGGTCACAAAGAGTCAGACACGACTAAGAGACTTCACTTCACTTCATGAACCTACAGTGACACATGAAAATCATCCAAAGTCCATAGTTCACCTTCGGGTTCATTCTTCATCTGTACATTCTATAGGGTTGGACGAATAGAAGTATCCAAGCATTTCTCCATCACTGTGGGATCACCCAGAGTATTTTCACTGCCAAAGTTCTCTGTGCAGCACCTATTTACTCCTCTCTTCCCATAATTCCTAGCAATCACTGGTGATTTTACTTTTCCAGATTGGAATCATACAGTATTGTAGTGCTTTCAGATTGGGTCCTCTCACTTGGTAAAATGCATGTAAGTTTCCTCCATGACTTTTCATGGCTTGACGACTCAGTTCTTTTTAGCCCTGAATAACATTCTGTTCTCTGAGTGTACCACAGTCGATTTATCCATTCACCTTCTGAAGTACATCTTGGTTGCCTCCAAGTTTCGGCAATTATGAACAAAGCTGCTGGACACATTCATATGCAGGTTTTTTGTACACACATAAGCTTTCACCTCCTTTAGGTAAACACCAAGGAACAAAGTTGCCAGATCATAGGGTAGGAAGTATACTTCGTAAGAAACTGTCAAATTGTCTTCCCAGGTGGCTGCCCGTTTACATTCCCAACAGCAGTTAATAAGGGTTCTTATTAATCCACATCCTCACGAGCATTTGGTGTTGTCAGTGTTTTGGATTCCACAGTCTAATAGATGTGTAGTTTTAATTTTTAATTGTTTCAGTTTGTGTTTCCCTGATGATATATCATGTTGTCAGTCAGTCAGTCAGTTCAGTCACTCAGTAGTGTCCAACTCTTTGCGACCCCATGGATCGCAGGACATGTTGAGTATGTTTTAAATGCTTATTTGCTATCTGTATATCTTCTTTCATGAGGTGTCTATTCAGATCATTTGCCCATTTTCAAACTGGGCTGTTTGCTTTCCTACTGTTGAGTTTTAAGAGTATTTGCACATTTTGGAATCCATTCTTTTATTAGCTTTGTTTTTTGTTTTCTCCCAATTTCTGGCTTGTCTTTTCATTCTATTGGCAATATCTTTAATGAAGCAGAAGTCTAAATTTTAATAATTCTAACATCAATTATTTTTTCATTAATCATGCCTTTGCATCTTTAAAGTCATTGTCATTCCCAAGGTCATGTAGACTTTCCTTATATTATCTTTTAGGAATTCTATACCTTCGCATTTATTTCTGTGGTACATTTTGAGTTAATTGTGAATGCTATAACCCAATGACTTTTTAATATACATTTTTGTATTTTATTACATGGAATCGTTACAGATTACTGAATAATTTGTCTGGTATTAGGAAACAGTTTTTTAGAAAACATGTCACATAAGTAAGAGACAAAGGTTTAGTTTTCAGTTAATCATAAAGAAAAGTCAAGACCTTGGTATTGGCTTAATTATGTTAGTTATCTACTCAGATTTGATCATTCTAGTTCACTCTTCTTAAGACTAATGTTTTAGAGGAAATTTCCAAAGTTAGGGAACCAGTCAGAGAACTTGCTTTTTGACAGAATTAACAGTTGCTTACACAATATTCCTTACTCTTATGAACAAGATGTTATTATGTCCCCTGTTACAGATGAGGAAACTTGAGTAAACAGATTTTAACCTATTGGTGCAAGATCTCAAATCTAGAATATGATGGTCACCAAAACTCATTTTCCCTACAGCTTCCCAATTGCTCTCAGTGTAGCAGGAACTTGGAGCTGTCCATTTTCAAATTCCTCTTTTTCCTTTCTTGGCTGATTCCTACTCAGTTGTATTTTTCTCAGTGTATGTGATCTTCTCGTCAGTGATTTTTACTACTGCTTTGTCCGAAAACAAGGTTTCATTTCCATCACAAGAGAGTCCCTGCTTTGTTTGTTTATTTACTCCTCCAATATTCTATTGGAGAGAGAAACTCTCCTAAAGAAATCACTCAAATGCTTTATACGCTTTTGTAGGAAAGAGGTAATGAAATGTCAAGTGAGAGCTATCAAGTTAAGCTCATTTGTTAATCTATTTAGTCATCTGGCTGAAAGAGTAAGAAAAAGAACCCATCCATCTCTAAGCAAATTTTACTAAAACAGGTATTTGTTTAGCACTGTACTCTCTACATGTTTTGAAGAAGACAANTTCGCATTTATTTCTGTGGTACATTTTGAGTTAATTGTGAATGCTATAACCCAATGACTTTTTAATATACATTTTTGTATTTTATTACATGGAATCGTTACAGATTACTGAATAATTTGTCTGGTATTAGGAAACAGTTTTTTAGAAAACATGTCACATAAGTAAGAGACAAAGGTTTAGTTTTCAGTTAATCATAAAGAAAAGTCAAGACCTTGGTATTGGCTTAATTATGTTAGTTATCTACTCAGATTTGATCATTCTAGTTCACTCTTCTTAAGACTAATGTTTTAGAGGAAATTTCCAAAGTTAGGGAACCAGTCAGAGAACTTGCTTTTTGACAGAATTAACAGTTGCTTACACAATATTCCTTACTCTTATGAACAAGATGTTATTATGTCCCCTGTTACAGATGAGGAAACTTGAGTAAACAGATTTTAACCTATTGGTGCAAGATCTCAAATCTAGAATATGATGGTCACCAAAACTCATTTTCCCTACAGCTTCCCAATTGCTCTCAGTGTAGCAGGAACTTGGAGCTGTCCATTTTCAAATTCCTCTTTTTCCTTTCTTGGCTGATTCCTACTCAGTTGTATTTTTCTCAGTGTATGTGATCTTCTCGTCAGTGATTTTTACTACTGCTTTGTCCGAAAACAAGGTTTCATTTCCATCACAAGAGAGTCCCTGCTTTGTTTGTTTATTTACTCCTCCAATATTTTATTGGAGAGAGAAACTCTCCTAAAGAAATCACTCAAATGCTTTATACGCTTTTGTAGGAAAGAGGTAATGAAATGTCAAGTGAGAGCTATCAAGTTAAGCTCATTTGTTAATCTATTTAGTCATCTGGCTGAAAGAGTAAGAAAAAGAACCCATCCATCTCTAAGCAAATTTTACTAAAACAGGTATTTGTTTAGCACTGTACTCTCTACATGTTTTGAAGAAGACAATAAAATTTCTATACAAAGTTTTTAGCATCACTAAGTTTGCAATCTATTCTGGAGGGTAAGACAAACAAAATACACTGTGTTATTCAACCGCTAGGTGCTATACTTAGACCCCAAGTGTAATAGTAGCATCTAGACATTTAATGTCTACAAGCCCATGGAAGAGGGCATGGCAACCCACTCCAGTATTCTTGCCTGGAGAATCCCCATGGACAGAGGAGCCCGGAGGGCTACCATCCACGGGGGTCACTAAGAGTCGGACACAACTGAACAACTAAGCACAGACATTAAAAAACAATTTACATGTTATATAACTTCTGATGATTACTTGTTTTAAATTATTTCATTATAGAATAACTATATACTTGAGAAATAGGTATAATTACCATTCAGCTTTACAAATGAGGAATCTGAGGCTAAAATAAAATAAACAATGTGCCCCGTGTTATAGGAGTAAACATTTAAGTCAGAACTCAATTGCAAAGCTTTTCATTATGCTTTCATTGCACACTTCTGAAGAATTTCATGGATTACAACAGTTGGGGTAGGTTTTTGAAGTGAATATTGGATAAGAAATGATTGCCAGGATTTAAATGAGCATTGGTAACAAGGAAAGAAATCCAAATCATAGAATAAAATAAAGCAGGTCATGAATCAATGTGCTGCTAGTAATACGTGAATTACTGTGCAAACCTGAAAGGTTTATGACTGAGAGTAATGGTGAATAATACTGTATTGTACAAATAGCAATCAACACTGGTTGTTGATTTGCAGTTTCAGCTTGTAACACTATGTCGTTTACTGCTTCTGAATTCTTGAGATGTACTGATATATAATCTGAGTATATATAAAGAAATGATGCTGAAAATTGCTAAAGGCAACATGATTCATGGCTGATATATTTCTGAAACAGTATAATTATTGAAATGTACATTCTATTTATTCAGATTTTTATTCTTTCTTTAGTTGAAGGTGAAATATGATTATCTCAAGGGACTCAGAGTGATGTGATATATACGAAGAGAAAAAAAAAGTCATAGAATCCAAAAAATCATCAGTGGATTAGTGATTTACTGATGAGGCTGGCAGAAAGTTGGCTTTAGGAGATTGGGTAGCCACCAGTTTCACACGAATAATAATAAATCTAAATTATAGGAAAGGAATGATGACTTAATTCATATTATACTATTTGTTCCAAAGTTTTCCACTTGGTTGAAATATTAGTACTCTGAATAAAAACTCTGAAACTAATATTGTTCAAAGATATCCCCTCTGATTCCTTATTTCTCCTCCTTAGTGATGTATGTATATATTAGTTGCTCAGTCATATCTGACTCTTCGTGACCCCATGGACTATAGCCCGTCAGACTCCTCTATCTGTGGGATTCTCCAGGCAAGAATATTGGAGTGGGTTCCCATTCCCTTCTCCAGGGGCTCTTCCAGACCCAGGGATCAAACCCAGGTCTTGCACATTGCAGGCAGATTCTTTACCATCTAAGCCACCAGGGAAGACTAGAAGCCACTATAAGGTAATAAAGTACATTTGAAATATGGTTACTTCTCAAGAATATGATAGCCTAGAGAATAAAAATTATTTTAAAACCCTTGGAAAATCCAAAGCAGCATAAGAATACCAAATGATTGGGCAAAGCTTGCTGATGGGGAAGAAGAGGGCAGTGACTATAATACGTGAAGCAATTCAGAAGGTATTTCATTCTTTGAAAATCAAATGGGCACAAGTAGTTGAATTCAAAGTATATCAGAGGGCTATAAAAAGAGGATGTGGGTTGTGTGTTTGTATGTGTTTGGGCCATGTTGGTGAAAATGCATAGAAAAAAATAAACAATTTCAGTTATTTTATTTTAAAAGTCTGTATAATAAATAAGTTGGGTAGATTGAATTCAGGTAGACTTTACCATCCCCTACACATTAAATGCTATATTTGGTATTAAGAATTTTTAAAGATTTAGACATTAGGGGCCCCTCTCAGTTTTGAGGGGGAAACATATGTGGGAAATTTATATAATCAAGGTGGTTAAGACTATAAGGTGATTCTTCAGCTATTGAAGCACAGAAATAAATACAGCTTCCCTGACCTACACCTGTGCCCACTTTCAGGCGCATGAATAGGGGTTGAAAATTGCTTTGGGGTTTGTTGTTGTTTTCGAGGTACTGTTTTCATGACCTCTTTAAACTGTTTTTGTTCAAACTATTGCAATTGTACCTTGGCGATAATTTTGAAGGTGAGAAAATACTTATCACAAATATTAGAACAAATTGTGAAAAGCTTATGTTTACAGATAGACCCAGCACAAAGAAAATCTAGATCTATAAATTGCTATTATTCTGGTTGCTTGTGTGACTTAGAGGAGACAACTTATCAAAAATGTTTATCAACTAAGCATTTTTAGAGTAGAAAGGGCCTCCCCCCTGCCCTCTTTTTGTATACAGCACAGAGGATACGTTTTGCAATATGACATAGTAGTGTTTTTTCCCTAGTTACCTGTTCTGCATGTCACATAGCTTGTTATTAACCTGGTTATGGAAATAAGATAAATAGAATACTCTCAGCCTTCTGAAGAGGAAAGGAAATTCTTCAAGGTAATTCTTTAATATTTAACTAAAAATCTCCTCATTGGTAATAAATGATAAGTAATTTTTAATAGCTTGTCACGTTATATATTTTTCTCTCCACATTCAAGAGCAGGACCTTATCATAAAACAGACTGTTGTTATCTTATAATCTAATTAATAAATGTCATTTAATTGTAGCCTTTTGTCAATAAAAATGATCAAAATTTGATTTCTCTGTCATTGGTCTTAAATCATAAAGAAATGCATTCTAATAACTTTCATTCTTTACTCCTTGCAATTATTTTGGTCTTATTTGCCGCTCATTTTGATCCTACTTGAAATTTTAGGATCAGCTGCATCCGATTAATTAAAAATCAGAGGTACAGCTTATGTTATTTTCAAGAGGAAAGGAACTCTCTGGGGTGCTCAGAATTTCCTCCTGTTGTTTATACTCATTTTTAAAAATGGAATCCTGGCAGCAAATAATACCACAATCTGTAAGTAATAACCTGTTGGGATGGCTGAAGGGGCAGCAAATTGATGACAATGATGATAATCAATACTGTGGGAGTTGGTAATGTTACATGAATTATTTAGTTTTATATTTCTTTCTTAGGGAAAAAAAAAGTTCAGTGGTTGAGCAAACAAATGTTCTCATTACATCCTGTCAGTCATCTATAACCACACATTGTTGGGTGGTTATTTAGAGAAAGATTATGTCTGGAGGAACAAGAACCAACTCAGTGACTTTCCAATAAAACACAGCAAAAGTTTGAAAGAGCAGGTTTCCGGGGACAAATCAGCCCCTGTGGCTCCCCAGTAAAGTTTATTATATCTGAGCCATGCTGAGCAATATTTCTTAAATAAAAGAATAGCTCTGCACAGATCCTCTTGAAAGAGTAGATAGGATATCAGGCCAGCGTGCTGACCTATGGTGACCAGCTGTATTTAAAATTATGAATTTGGTTATGAGTGAGCAAACTCCGGGTGGGTTCAGCTACCTTCCAATTCCTCTCCAGCCAGCTCAGGGTATTCTACTGAGAATCAAAAGGAAACAGACTATTAAGAAAGACAACTCCTGCTAAGAGGCAAGAGACCTCTCTGGAGTACATTCATGGGGACTCTACCCTCGCGACCTTGGCACCTCCCAAAGGCCTCACCTCCTGATGCCCATCAGCTCTGCTCCTGCTGCTGCTGCTAAGTCGCTTCAGTCGTGTCCGACTCTCTGCGACTCCATGGACGGCAGCTCACGANTACCCTTGCGACCTTGGCACCTCCCAAAGGCCTCACCTCCTGATGCCCATCAGCTCTGCTCCTGCTGCTGCTGCTAAGTCGCTTCAGTCGTGTCCGACTCTCTGCGACTCCATGGACGGCAGCCCACGAGGCTCCCCCGTCCTGGGATTCTCCAGGCAAGAACACTGGAGTGGGTTGCCATTTCCTTCTCCAATGCATGAAAGTGAAAAGTGAAAGTCAAGTCGCTCAGTCGTGTCCGACTCTTTGCGACCCCACGGACTGCAACCTACCAGGCTCTTCCATCCATGGGATTTTCCAAGCAAGAGTACTGGAGCGAGGTGCCATTGCCTTCTCTGGCCCATTAGCGCTAGACTTAGGATTTCAACGCTTGAATTGGGGGCGGGGGAAGGGCACAAACATTCAGAGCGTAGGTCATTTAAAGGAAAGTGAAAGCAATTCTGGCCACAGCATCAGTCGGCTCTGTCTGAAGAACAGGAATATAATAATAAGATTCAGGAAACGCGACCAATTGATCCCTTTCCTGCCTTTAGATGAGACTAGCTCTCTGGAATGGTAAAATTTATAGATTACCATATTTCTCCAGATGTGACCAAGACGACTTTTTATTAGTCATGGAATGGCCTTTTCCAATGAAATCAGTTCCTGCTGACATTCCTTGTATCAGCATAGTTATTCTGTGATCAAATTAGTAGAACAGTCTGTTTGTTTCACCTAAAAATCAGTCTCAGCTATTAAACACAAATTCTTAGTTAAAAAATCATGGTATTTTAATGTTCCAATATAATATAGTTGATAGCACATGGATAGGCTATTTGTCCATGACAGTTAGTAGAAAGAATTGTAAAAGCCTTAACTAAAATGCTAAGAAAAATACTTGCACTAATTTTCTGTAGAAAGAGCAAATATCAAGGTTATCCCCTAATGTGACTAGCTGAATCATTTTCACACGTTTTGTGATTTTATTTCTCTGGGGTTGGTTGCCATTTCCTTCTCCGAGGCATTTTCCCAACCCAGGGATCGAATCAGCGTCTCTTGCATCTCCTGTGCTGGCAGGCAGATTCTTTACCAATAGTGCCATCTGGGAAGCGTGTAACTGGTCTTATCCTCTTAACAGGGCCTTTCACTGAGCAGAAGTTTCAAGTCTTAATTAGATACAGCTTTACAGTTTTTCCTTGCTTATCCTGCTTTGGGTGTCAAGTTGGAGATCTTTTTGCCTAGTCCTAAATTGTGAAGTTTTCCGTTTTTTTTTTAAGTCTTATAATTTTACATTTGTCCCGGATTTATTTTAAATTAGTTTTAAAATAAAATGTGAGGTGTTGGTCTAGGTAATTTTTTTTGCCTTTGGATGTCCAGTTGCAGCAGCACCATTTATTGAAAAGACTGTTCTTTGTTGAACTGCTGTTGCATCTTGGTCAAAAATCATTTGGGTGCATTTGGTGGCTCTGTCTCTCGATTTTCTATTCTGTTTCACTGATCTCTGAATCTGTCAAAGCTACACTGTCTTGATTACTGTAGCTAAACTGTAAACCATGACATTGGGAGCAGAGATTCCTCCCACTTCATTTTTCCATTTCAAGATTGCTTTACTTGTTCTAGAATGTGTGATTTTCCACATAGATTTCTGAATGAGTTTCTGTATTTCTACAAAATAGAGTCATTGGTTTTTATTTCCAGCTTATAGACCATGTGTGGGAGAGGGGAGAGTATTGGTGCTTTCATTTCCTTGTAGCTGCTTTCACTAAAGCTGATGAGTTATTCTTTGAAACAGCTTCATTCATTGTTTCTGCCACTTGTGTCGCCTCACTCTTCTTAGAAGACATGTCTAATAAATGAAACGTAAGCTAATACTGTGGGTGTAAAGGTTAAGTTCTGTATATCATCTTCATCCCTATAAATGTTATGACCAGCTGAATTTTCTTTTATTCATTTTAAAATTGATTTCCTTATTTAATTGCCATTTCTCCTCTCTTCCCTTATCTTTCTGAGCCCACTTTAAAGGACTGCGTGAATAGTTAGCAATAACAATAATGATAATTATAAATCATAAAATTTTAAAAGGACTATGCAGACACTGAGCCTATTGCTTTAAATGTATTAGATATTCACTCAGTAATATTGAGGTAAATATCATTATTATAAATATAATATTCAAGATTTTTATTATGTTTCAGTAAAAGGGAGAAGGTGATGGCACCCCACTCCAGTACTCTCCCCTGAAAAATCCTATGGATGGAGGAGCCTGGTAGGCTGCAAGTTCATGGGGTTGCACAGAGTTGGACATGACTGAGTGACTTGACTTTCACTTTTCCTTTCATGCATTGGAGAAGGAAATAGCAACCCACTCCAGTGTCCTTGCCTGAAGAATCCCAGGGATGGGGGAGCTTGGCGGGCTGCCGTCTATGGGGTCGCACAGAGTCGGACACGACTGAAGTGACTTAGCAGCAAGAGACTAAAAGATTAAATACAAGCTCCCACTGGCTTAATACACTGAGTTTTATCTCTTGTTTATAGTACATAAGCAGCTTGGGTCAGCAAATGGAAAACTCTGCTCTCCATAATGGGCCAGGAGCCCAGACTGTGGGAGATTTCTCTGTCTTGTGCTACGCCATCTTAAACAAGAGGACTCCTTGGTTGCCAAAGCAATTTATGCTCATAGACAACTGGTGAGGACCAGTTCTACAGTCCTGATCTATTTTAGGGTTAGAAAAAAATAATCTGACTACACACCAAAATGAGAAAAGAATTGGTGTGGCTAACCACTAGACATCTCTACACATTCTATTTTACAGTTTATAAATGTGTTTTAGTGACGAGGTGATTCTCCAAAATCTAAATGTCCAGTGTGTGATCTTCAGTTCTGGTAAGCTAACCACTTTAGCAAACTGAGCTACTGGGATTTGAACACGAGCCTGTCTGTACTTAAGATGTGATTACTTATTATGGTTTAGGAACAACTATGGTATTAATCAAAGAATTTGTAATGTGATTTCTACTGAAGAATTTAAGATAAACTTTCTAATACTTCTACATATTCTGAGTTGGGGTAATGAGAATTACAAAGATCATCGTCTAGAATAACACTGTCAAGTCACTGTATCTGTCCAATGTATACTTCCAATGATAGTATAAATTTTGGTTGCTAGATCACATGTCCTAGCACAGATTCTAGTTCTTTGTAGTCATTTCAATTTTGTAATCAATTAAAGGCCACAAATACAGCTTTTTGCAAGCACTTGCATACAAAAAATTTAAGGTGCATTCTTAAATTTTTAAGCCACATGCTTAACGTGGCTAACATTTGATAACTCCAGGAAAAAATAATACCTTACTTATAAAATTGATTTTTATGGCAGGCAACACATAACACATGGTTATAACTTGCAGATTCATTCATTCAATTTATTTATTCAACAACTATTTAGTGAGCTCCAAATATGTCATGGTCACATTGCTAGGATCTGGGAGTATAGTAATAAAAATAAAGTCCTTCTGTCATTGAATGTATGTACTGGTGGGGAAGATAGACAATAAATAAGTAAGTAAAATACAGAATGTTAGTGAAAGTTAAAGATACAAAGGGAAACAGCAAAGAGGGCTGAGAAATATGAACTCTGATATGTCCAGGAATAGTTTGCCTTGTCAGGGAGCTGTCTACAAGCCAAACCCCTGAGTCAAGGAATTAGCATGTCATGTTTTTCTTTTGAGTCTACAGGAACATCCTCCAGAGTCAAACTGATGACATAGGAATAGTAATGCATAGAGTCCTTTCCCTGGTTAAGAAAATTTCTAGATGCTTATGTTAAATAAAACTATACTGTTATAATCATGGAAATATTTATTAAAGTTCTAGTCTCTGGCAGTAATAGATTAGGAAAAAAAGTATCAATTAGTTTCATGCTCTACCAGATAATTTTGTTGTTGAGTAGTAAACAGTTGATATAAGTGTCACTGAGTAAAGCAAAATGTCAAAGAGACGATGATAAAAAAGGATAGTTGAGAATAATCTACATTTATCATATCAGACCCGGCTGTCAGTAACAGGTCAACACACCATCGTGTAGGGATCAATGCCATGGATTTCTTTCCTAAAATGTAATCTTTTGGTTCAGCAATGATTGCTTTTTCATGAAAATGGACACTGTAAGAACTGAATAGGTTTCTAGAAGCCCTGAGATTCTTCCTTCACCATTATGTGGTTTTCTTTGGGATGAAAAACAAATTTAAGGATAAATATTAACTTCTTTAATGCTGGGCTGGAGGAAGCACAAGCTGGAATCAAGATTGCTAGGAGAAGATGACACCACCCTTATGGCAGAAAGTGAAAAAGAACTAAAGAGCCTCTTGATGAAAGTGAAAGAGGAGAGTGAAAACGTTGGCTTAAAGCTCAGCATTCAGAAAACTAAGATCATGGCATCCAGTCCTATCACTCCATGGCAAATGGATGTGGAAACAATGTCTGACTATTAGGTGGGGCTCCAAAATCACTGGGGATGGTGATTGCAGCCATGAAATTAAAAGATGCTTGCTCCTTGGAAGGAAAGTTATGACCAACCTAGACAGCATGTTAAAAAGCAGAGACATTACTTTGTCAACAAAGGTCGTCTAGTCAAGGCTGATTTTTACAGTAGTCATGTATGGATGTGAGAATTAGACTATAAAGAAAGCTGAGCACCAAAGAATTGATGCTTTTGAACTGTGGTGCTGGAGAAGACTCTTGAGAGTCCCTTGGACTGCAAGGAGATCCAACCAGTCCATCCTAAAGGAGATCAGTCCTGAGTGTTCATTGGAAGGACTGATGTTGAAACTGAAACTCCAATACTTTGGCCATCTAATGTGAAGAGCTGACTCATTGAAAGGAACCTGATGCTGGGAAATATTGAGGGAAGGAGAAGAAGGGGACAACAAAGGATGAGATGGTTGGATGGCATCACCGAGTTGATGGACATGTTTGTGTGGACTCTGGGGGTTGGTGATGGACAGGGAGACCTGGCATGCTGAGGTTCATGGGGTTGCAAAGAGTTGGACACAACTAAGTGACTGAACTGAAGTGAACTGATTAACTTCTTTTAAAAATTATTTTTAAAAAATGTGATAAGAACTTTCATATATACAGTTTTAAACTGTAAGTATAAAATTACTTCTCCTGAATTTCCATATGGATCTGAAGGAATAGATGAAATTCAGGAAAATGCTTTATGATAGAAGAGATTATTTTCTAAGCAGTTCCTCCCAATTTAAAAACAAAAGCTATGAAAAAAATTGGAGCTCTTGCCTGGAAAATTTCATGAATGGAGAAGCCTGGTAGGCTACAGTCCATGGGGTCGCTAAGAGTCGGACACCAGTGAGCGACTTGACTTTCACTTTTCACTTTTATGCATTGGAGAAGGAAATGGCAACCCACTCCAGTGTTCTTGCCTGGAGAATCCTAGGGACGGGGGAGCCTGGTGGGCTGCTGTCTAAGGGGTCGCACAGAGTCGGACATGACTGAAGTGACTTAGCAGCAGCAGCAGAGTCAGTTAATGACTAGAGACATGTCTACTGCCTCATTATGAAAAATGGGGAAATCAATGTACTTCTACTTCCTCCCACATTCAGTCTCCTAAACTATTGATTTTGTTGCATTTTACTTTTTAATAAATTTTATAATTTTTACATTCTCTTCTGTAACCATAGTTGCAAGAGTTGTTTAGTTATGGTTTTATATGTAAATCAATTTAATGCTCACCCCCAATCCATTTACCAGAGATTTCCTTTCCTGAGTTCTTTGTTTTATAGCTGCTCTGGGTTGACTGGATTTCGCCTTAAAATAGATCTTTATTTTCAAGAAGAGCTCATGGGTCCTATGTTGCCTGAGTTATATGTGCTTGAAAATGAATATCTATTTCCTTAATGCATTTAGAGAAAAAAAATGAGTAGGAATAAAACTCTCTCTTCACACTTTTTTTTACTTCAAAACTTTGTTGACACTGGCAGTTCAGAGGAACAGTCTGAGATACTTTTCCTTCTCATAAAATTTTTTTTCTGCCTGCACCCCAATATCAGTTATGTATATGTACTAGAATGTTATTCTTTACCATTTTTTCCTCTTTTAAGATGAAAATTTGAAAATTTATTTTAGAAAATGTACTTACTTTTGAAAGTTGAAGTATGATTGATTTACAATATTTTTATTAGTTTCACGTGTAC
This sequence comes from Raphicerus campestris, assembly GCA_006410735.1. Classification (NCBI taxonomy): domain Eukaryota; kingdom Metazoa; phylum Chordata; class Mammalia; order Artiodactyla; family Bovidae; genus Raphicerus; species Raphicerus campestris. The sequence continues at coordinate 71,276 of SJYW01027830.1, forward strand.
AACAGAGTGAGTCAACTTAAAAAAATATATTCATTTATTTAGTTGCATTGGGTGTGAGTTGCAGCACTCACCATCTTTGTTGTGTGATCTCTACTTGTGGCGCGCGGGCTCAGTGGTTGCCACGCAGACGTAGCTGACCAGCGGCATGTGGGTTCTCAGTTTCCCGACCAGGAATCGAAACCACGTCTCCTGCATTGCAAAGTGGATTCTTACAACTGGACCACCAGGGAAGTCCCTGATTCAGTATTTTTATAGATTATACTCCATTTAAAGCTCTTATAAAATATTGACTATATTCCCTGTGCTGTACAATACATCCTTGTAGCTTATTTATTTTATACATAGTAGTTTGTATCTCTTAATCCCATACTTCTGTATTGCTCCTTTCTGTTTCCTTCTCCCTTCTGCTAATCACTAGTTTTCTGTATATGAGTTTGTATATGTTTTCTTATATTCATTCTTTTTTTTAAAAGATTTCACATATAAGTGATAATACATAGTATTTGTCTTTCTCTGTCTTATTTCAGTTAGCATTATTCCCTTCGAGTTCATTGATGTTGTTGCACATGGCAAAATTTTATTTTTTTTTATGGTGAGTAATAAGTCTATTATATACATGTCCCACGTATTTTTTCCCATCAATCTGTTGATGGACACTCAGTTTGCTTTCATATCTTGGCTACTGTAAATAATGCTTCTGTGACACTGGGTGCATGTATCTTTTTGAATTAGTGACTTCATTTTCTTCAGATACATGCTCAGGAGCGAAATTGTTGGATCATATGGTAGTTCTACTTTTAGCTTTTTGCAGACCCTCCATGGTTTCCCATAGTGGCCACACTGGTATACATTCCTATCAACTCTACATCCTCTCCAATATTTGTTATTAGTAATCTTTTTGATGATAGCCAACTTGAGAGAGGTGAGGGGATATCTTATCGTGGTTTCGACTTGCCTTTCTCTGATGATTAGAAATATTGAGTATCTTTTTATGTGCTGTTAACCATCTGTATATTTTCTTTGGAAAAATATCTATTCAGGTCTTCTACCCAGTTTTTGACTAGGTTTTTTGATATTGAATTGTATGAACTGTTTATATATTTTGGCTATTAACCTATTATATCATTTGAAAATGTTTCCTCCCATTCAATAGGCTGTCTTTTCATTTTGTTGATGGTTTCCTTAGCTGTGCAAAGGCTTTTAAGTTTAATTAGATCCCATTTGTTTAGTTTTTCCTTTATTTCTTTTGCCTTAGGAGATAGATAAAAAAAAAAAATTCTGTGAAGATTTATGCTTGTTCAACATGTGAACTGTAAACAGAGTAGAGAACTCCTCTTTTTCTTTAAATCTTATTTTCTCGTTAGTGTTCTTATCTCTTTTTGTGTCAGTCCTGCATTTGGCTTTATTAACTTCTCTTTTACTTGCTGCTTCTCTATTTCTTATGCAGCTCTTTGTATGTCCTGTAAGTTATTTGATCACCTTTCAAGATGAGGTGCCTTTCTGGTGCTTTTCTGTATAGAATTTCTATCACACAGTCTAATTTATGCAGACTGTACAGATGGTTGTCTTCATTAGGGAGTCTGGTCTGTGGGTGAAATGAGGTAAGAAAGCAAGAGGATTCACATGGTGGGACCCCTCACACCTGCCTTCTCCACGGCAACCAGAGATGGAGTGGCTCTAGAGCCTCACGGATCCCACTAAAAGGGTTACTTATATATACCACGTAAATTTCCCTTTGAAATATTTTACAATCAAACTCTTTTAAAAATTTTTGGTTTTTATATGCTTTGTATTTTTTTTAAGTTCTATTTCTGTAAAGACCGACAGAGGGCAGCAAACCCTCTTGAGAGAGGAAACCAGCCCCAGTAGTGCTCTCTGCAGTTTATGGGTCTTTTATTTTTTGTCTTGACATTTCAGTTCCTTTCCTATTATTTTAATGGGGAACATGTGCACACCTGTGGTGGATTCATGTTGATGTATGGCAAAACCAATACAATATTGTAAATTAATTAGCCTCCAATTAAAATAAATTTAAATTAAAAAAATAAGGCATGAATCTTTAAAATGATCTTTTCTTTTTCTTTTCATACATGCTTACTTTGCCTTTGTAATATTAAAATTTGTGTGCTTGTTTTCTACACAAATTTGGATTTGACAGATTTGGACCTTGGAATCTGATCAGGAAAGAAAGAGTTCTAGTATAAGATAACTAGGTAATTTTCTGTCAGATGACCTTTATTTTAGAAAGGAGGCTTTGAGTCATAGCTACAATTCTTCTGAAATCATAATGCTTGGATAAAATACAGATTCATGATCTAGATTTCTACAAGAATATTTTAAATTTGATATAGAAAAGATATTTTGGTTAACTTAAAAAATGAAATTAATACTTCATTTTTCCATTAGCATAATTTTGCCACAGGTTTTATTATTTTATGAAAAGGATAAAAGACAGAATGAGAGAGTGAGGGAGCAAGGATGAGAAAGAGAAAAAGAGAGAAGAAAAACTACTCTTAAAATTACTTAGATACTTTAAAATATCAGATTTGGCAATGTTATTTCATAACATAGGGTTTGATATTAAAAGCATTTAAAAGTCCAGAGAGATTGACAGAATATGAAATATAACAAGAGAGTATAAAATCATTGATGTTTATGTGAATTACAAGTTCAGAATGTCTGAAATAGAAAATGATGAAAATATCAGAATATGAAAACAAAGATCAGAATGGGAAACTTTAAGTAGTTTCCAGGCAATGGATAGACTGAGTCAGGAATTAAGGATACTATGGATTTAAATCATGCAATTAAGAATTTTAAGTATCCATAAAAATAAACATCTAAAAGAGACAATATCATTTTCAAAAATTGATGGAACAGTCACAGAAACTGACTCTGTAATATCAACCAACCTTAGATATGCAGATGATACCACTCTAATGGCAGAAAGTGAAGAGGAACTGAAAAGCCTCTTGATGAGAGTGAAAGAGAAGAGTGAAAAAGCTGGCTTAAAAGTCAACATTCAAAAACATAAGATCGTGGCATCTGGTCCTATCACTTCATGGCAAGTGAAGTGGGAAAGGGGAAAGTAGAAGGGGAAAAAGTAGAGACAGTGATGATTTTATTTTGGGAGGCTCCAAAATCACTGTGGACAGTGACTATAGCCATGTAAATAAAAGACGCTTGCTCCTTGGAGGGAAAGCTATGACAAAGTTAGACAGCATATTAAAAAGGAGAGACATCATTTTGCCAACAAAGGTCCATCTAGTCAAAGCTATGGTTTTTCCATTAGTCATGTACGAATGTGAGAGTTGGACCATGAAGAAGGCTGAGTGCAAAGAACTGACGATTTTAATTAAGGTGCTGGAGAAGACTCTTGAGAGTCCCATGGCCTGCAAGGAGGCAAATCAATCCTGAATATTCACTGAGAGGACTGATGCTGAAGCTGAAGCTACAATACTTAGGGCACCTAATGAGAAGAATCGACTCATTGGAAAAGACCCTAATACTGGGAAAGTTGAAGGCAGAACAGGGTGACAGAGGGTGAGATGTTTAGATGGCATCACCAACTCAGTGAATGTGAATTTGAGCAAACTCCAGGGGGCAATGAAGAATAGGGGAGCCTGGTGCAAAGAGTCGGACACAACTGAGCAACTAAGCATGATGTGCTGTATTTAAAATGTTTTCCTAAAAATACTGTCTTACAGTTTATCAAATTAAATACTCCAAGATGTTTAATTATAGACAACAGAGATAGGACTAGAAGAAATTATAGAATGTGATCAAACTTACACTGAGAAGAAACTGTCCAGTTTTAAATAGTTTTTGGAAAGGGAGGATGAAAGTATATAAAGTAAGCATTCAATTTAACAAAGTAACAAATGCACAAGAATAAATCCTAAGAAAATATAATGTCTAAATTAATAGAGAGAGCAGAAGTGAATGAAATGGAAAGCAGACAGACAATTACAAAATTCAAATAGTGAACTGAGCCAAAAAGAAAAATAAAGACCTTAAAAATAATTGGTGTTAGGAGAGGAAATGTAATGCTTGGTAAGAGAAAGATGTTAATTAAATATATGTTTATCTGTTGTGGGGGTAAGGGGGAGCGGGGGCAGGGAAAGGACTGGAGAAAATGTAAAGAAAATGCAAAGTACCAAAAACAGAATAAAATATGTGAAGCTTAAGCAGCCAAAAATATGAAGATACTTTAAAAGTATTCTAGTTTGATCTAAAATTATGGAAATTGGTTTGTAACTTAAAGAGAAAGCTTTATCAAACTTTCGAGTAAAGTTAATTGCAGTGTTATTTAGTCTTCTTGATGACAGAAAAAGTTAGATATTTTCTCAGTCTGGTTTGTTTGCTGGCTATCTCTAATCCCCAAACTGAACCAATGGCAAAATTAATAGTAAAAAATACAGTCCATGCTTAATTCTAAACAAAGATATAAATTCAGTTACGCATTTAAAGAATTACATAGTGGCAAAGTAAAGGTTATCCCATTAATGATTTCCTTTTTGCTTCCTGAAATTTCTTAGCCCTTTTCTTAACCTTAACTCTTTTTTTAAAACACTTTGTCCATTTTCTGTGCCACCTGCTCAGTATTTTCACTCTTCATCATGTAACCCATATACATGATTGCTTTCATATCACTTTGTTTTACTGCTAAATANTCATTGGAAAAGACCCTAATACTGGGAAAGTTGAAGGCAGAACAGGGTGACAGAGGGTGAGATGTTTAGATGGCATCACCAACTCAGTGAATGTGAATTTGAGCAAACTCCAGGGGGCAATGAAGAATAGGGGAGCCTGGTGCAAAGAGTCGGACACAACTGAGCAACTAAGCATGATGTGCTGTATTTAAAATGTTTTCCTAAAAATACTGTCTTACAGTTTATCAAATTAAATACTCCAAGATGTTTAATTATAGACAACAGAGATAGGACTAGAAGAAATTATAGAATGTGATCAAACTTACACTGAGAAGAAACTGTCCAGTTTTAAATAGTTTTTGGAAAGGGAGGATGAAAGTATATAAAGTAAGCATTCAATTTAACAAAGTAACAAATGCACAAGAATAAATCCTAAGAAAATATAATGTCTAAATTAATAGAGAGAGCAGAAGTGAATGAAATGGAAAGCAGACAGACAATTACAAAATTCAAATAGTGAACTGAGCCAAAAAGAAAAATAAAGACCTTAAAAATAATTGGTGTTAGGAGAGGAAATGTAATGCTTGGTAAGAGAAAGATGTTAATTAAATATATGTTTATCTGTTGTGGGGGTAAGGGGGAGCGGGGGCAGGGAAAGGACTGGAGAAAATGTAAAGAAAATGCAAAGTACCAAAAACAGAATAAAATATGTGAAGCTTAAGCAGCCAAAAATATGAAGATACTTTAAAAGTATTCTAGTTTGATCTAAAATTATGGAAATTGGTTTGTAACTTAAAGAGAAAGCTTTATCAAACTTTCGAGTAAAGTTAATTGCAGTGTTATTTAGTCTTCTTGATGACAGAAAAAGTTAGATATTTTCTCAGTCTGGTTTGTTTGCTGGCTATCTCTAATCCCCAAACTGAACCAATGGCAAAATTAATAGTAAAAAATACAGTCCATGCTTAATTCTAAACAAAGATATAAATTCAGTTACGCATTTAAAGAATTACATAGTGGCAAAGTAAAGGTTATCCCATTAATGATTTCCTTTTTGCTTCCTGAAATTTCTTAGCCCTTTTCTTAACCTTAACTCTTTTTTTAAAACACTTTGTCCATTTTCTGTGCCACCTGCTCAGTATTTTCACTCTTCATCATGTAACCCATATACATGATTGCTTTCATATCACTTTGTTTTACTGCTAAATAGTAAGTAGGGGAACTTACCATTATTTATTATATTTTAGACGATTTGTGTGTGTATTTGTCTTCCTGCAATGTTGTATTCCACTTGAGGATAAAGATATAGTTCTATATGCCTTTGTATTACTTATAATACCTAGCATGGAATCTGGTAATATAGTAGCTATTTAAGTAATGCTTGCTGAGTTTAATTAGGTTGAAAATTAGAAAAGGAAAAGAAGGAAAATATTTAATTAAACAGGTCATAGAAAAGAAGAGGAGAGAGGATAAGAGTTCATAATGATGTTTCCTAAGGATGTGGCACATAAGTGCCTGAAACTTCATAAATGTCCAAATGAGTAAGTGAATATCATGCAAGAGTTAAAGTAAAATTATTTTCCTCTTCCCTCAGTGCTCATGAATATAACCACAGCTAAAAGCATTGTATCCTTATATAAATATTTCATTAGAAGGTTTTTGCCATTGTTTTCTAACAGTATGAAATAAAGAAGCTGAAACATGTGAAAGTGGCTAGAAAACAAGAGACATTCCCTTCTTTCCTGAATGCCATTATTGCTGAGGCCTCCTAAATAAAAATGCATAGGAATCTAGGCACAAAACCCAGTTGACATCATTTAATTTCCCACAAAGAACATGACACTTGTTTTCAGTCCCAGTCTTAAAAAGTGTTTCATTACAGTATCATAGAGATAGTTACAGAACCTTAAAAATCCCATGCTGTATCTATTCTTCCCCCCAGGCCCAAATTTCCTCAAATCCCTGGCAACCCATTGATTTTATTTGCCTTCACAGTTTTGCCTTTTTTAGAATGTCATATACATGAAATCATACAGTACATTGCATTTTCAGATAGGCTTCTTTCACTTCGCAATGTACATTTAGGCTTCCTCCATATTTTATGATTTGTTCTTTCATGGTGGGGCAGCTCATTTCTTTTTGTTGCTGAATATCCCGTTGTCTGTATATACCCAAGTTTGTTTACCCACTCACTTTCATCACGGAGATTAAGGACATCTCTGTTGCTTTCAAACTTTGACAATTACAAATAAAGTTGCTGTAAAATTTCAGTACAGTTTTCGAGTGGACATAAATTTTCAACCAACTTGGGCAAAATAAGCCAGTTGCTGGATTATATGGTTAAAGTATATTTACTTCTGCAAGAAACTATCAAATTGTCTTTCAAACTTTCCCAGTAGCAATGAGTTAGCATTTCTATTGTTCCACATCCTTGACAGCATTTGGTGTTAATGTTTTGGATGTGAGCTGCTCTGACAGATGCGTACGTAGTAGGAATTCACTGCTGTTTTAATATGCAAATTGCCAATGACATAATACTGAGGATCTTTTCATATACTTATTTGCCACCTGTATATCTTCTTTGGTGGGGTACCTGTTCAAATTTGTTGTTCATTTTTAAATTGAGTTGTTCATTTTTTTGTCATTGAGTTTTATGATTTCTTTGTATATTTTGGATATTGGTCCTTTATTACAAATATGTTTTGAAAACATTTTCTCCCAGTCTGTGGCTTGTCTTTTCATTCTCCTAACAATATCTTTTATATAGCAGAACTGTGTTTTAAAAACAAACTTTTAAGACAATTTTTAGAGCAGTTTTAGGTTCAGAGTAAAATGAGAGGAGGGTACAGATTTCTCATCCACCCCCTGAAACTGTGTATTTTTAAACAATATAATTTATAGGCAAATAGGGTCTAGACCCAATGTCCTATCTCATAAGGAGATGATGTGGTCCATCAAGTCACGTGGGGGCTTGTCAACAGAATCAGTGACCCCACACTAACAGCTGTACATGTCTGTCTGTGTTTCCTTTGGGTTTTTCCTTTGTCAGCAAAAGGAACTAAATTAGGGTATTACTTTAAAACTGGCTTCAAGCCCAAATTTGTAAGAGACTTTTGCTTGCAGTTTTACTGTTTCCCTTTTCTTTTTTCTTTTGAATAAATTCCAGGTGAACTCTTTTTGTATTCATTAACTCTAGGTGCGACTGGAAGCAGAAAACACCTTACGGGAAAAGACCTATTAATTTTCTTACCAGTCTGCCGTCAGCAGAAAATGTCATGTCATGTGGCAGACTTGGAAACTCACCTAAGGTACAGGAGGACGCTTACTGAGGCGTATCAGTGTCAGTGCACCTGCATCCTGCCCGAGAAGCCAAAGATTAAACCATCTGACTCTTAAGTATTAAAAACATGCAAAATAGAGCCAGCAACATAAGCTAGTCCCTTCCAGCCGAATACATTTGATTTGCAAAGTGTATAAAATGTTTTCACACTCTGAAATCATTTTCAGATGTTATATTCAACAATTTCCTGAAATGGTTAGCAGTTCCTTTAAAGAGATAATCACCAGCCCTTGAGCTGTGTGGCATGAAAATATGTATATACAAGAACTATTTCAAAGGGCAGAATACAAATAGATCTGGTTGTGTCCCACACATCATCAAACAATTGCTTCCTCCTAATACATATTCTCCTACTGGGGAAAGGCACACAACCCTTGTCTGCTCTATTATATATTTCAGATGACCCACTCCAGTCTCCTCTTAGAGCTTCTGAAATGAATAATACATTTAAGGGCAATTACAGGAGTAAATATGTATTTGTACCATTTAATTTTAGTTACAGTGTGTTGAGCTTTCTGTTTAGAAATGGCATGAGAGTCCTTCTTTTGATGCATGTAGTAACTAACTCTGCTTTTTTTTCCTTCTTAATATGAAGATAGCAAAATGTAAAATTATCACTAAATGATAAATTTATCACTGTTTCTGTGTTTCTGCATCTACATCTACGTTTTATAATTACATAATTTTCCATACTTCATTGCCCCTACATGAATCTATAGTTTTATCTTTCATGTAGATGCTGTCCCGAGGTTCCAGGCATTAATGCCATTATTCTGGACATTAATCATGGCTGTGAAGAAATCACCATTTTGGACTCAGATGTGACTCAGCCCTTGTACTGTTTTGCTAAGGCTGCAATAAGTAAGTGCCACAGACTGGGCGGCTTAAACAATCTAAGTTTATTTTCCCACAGTTCTGGAGGCTATAAGTCTAAGATCAAGATGTCAGCAGGGTTGATTCCTTCTGAGGGACATGAGAAAACAGTTTCTTGGAGGTCTCCTTCTTTGCTTTAGAGGCGGTTGTGCACTCTCTGTGTTTTCATATCAGCTTCCCTCCATCTGTATCTTTATCCAAATTGTCCTATTCTTATAAGGACACCAATCATATTGGATTAAAGCAAACAAACACCAGTGACCTTATCTTAATTACCTCTAGGAAACCCTATCTTCAAATACTGTCACATTCCAAGGTACCTGGGGTTAGGATTTCAACCTATGAATTTCCTGCTAGGCTATTGTTACAGGGCATTGGTGGGGGTGATCTCTGAATAGGGCCTGACAGCTTTGACACCATCTTGGAGTGGTTTTTCCTTCCTGGTGGAGCACAGCACTAATAGGTTAACATTCTTGCTCATAAGCATCTTTGGTATGGCCTTTATGTCTTTCTTAAAACGCAGTTGCATATAGGCACTGAGAGTGAATAAAATCTGCAAATTGCTTGTTTAAATTTCCCTTTTTTTAGGAATCTGTTTTTGGTTTTTGTGTCTTTAATGACAGATGCTTTTTGCTTTATATTCCAAATAACACAAAATAAAATCCTAGTGGGATTTCAGCATGGGTTCCCAGGGTTTTGTTTTCTTCAAGGAAAGAACTATAATATGAATAAACTTTGTCACTTGTCACACAAATAACCTACAGGAAATTGCAATGACATGTCTTTATTAATCACTAGGGTTACAATATAGGATCCTGGCAGCCTCCAGTAGTGGCTGAATAGTTTATTTACTGTCATTGGTAGTGATAATAACAATAAAAATAGCTCATGTACTTTAGCATCTTTGATATTTTAATCTCTGCCATCATCATTCTTTCTGATGCTCATCTATCCATCTATCTGTCTATCCAGCTTGACTGAGGTATAACTGACAAGTAAAATGGTAAGATGTTTATGTCTACAACATAATTATTTGATACAGAGAAATGTCGTAATAGAACTACTTCCATAGAATTAACTAACACATCGTACATCACGTATTTATCTGTCTTTTTTTTTTGGAGGAGGGGGGTGCATGGCAAGCAGCATGTGGCATCTTAGTTCCCAACCAGGGAATCAANAGCATCTTTGATATTTTAATCTCTGCCATCATCATTCTTTCTGATGCTCATCTATCCATCTATCTGTCTATCCAGCTTGATTGAGGTATAACTGACAAGTAAAATGGTAAGATATTTATGTCTACAACATAATTATTTGATACAGAGAAATGTCGTAATAGAACTACTTCCATAGAATTAACAAACACATCGTACATCATGTATTTATCTGTCTTTTTTTTTTTGGAGGAGGGGGGTGCATGGCAAGCAGCATGTGGTATCTTAGTTCCCAACCAGGGAATCAAACCTGTGCCCCCTGAACTGGAACTGCAGAGTCTTAACCACTGGATTGCCAGAGAGGTCCCTATCTCCTTTTGTTTTTTGGTGTGGAATTTTTTTTTTTTAATTTTTGTTGTTGGCAAAGTAATGTCTCTGCTTTTTATTTTTATTTTATTTATTTATTTTGGTAAATTACTTTATCTATTTTAATTGGAGGCTAATTACTTTATAATATTGTAGTGGTTTTGCCATATATTGACATGAATCAGCCATGGGTGTACACATGTTCCCATCCTGAACCCCCTCCCATCTCCCTCCCCATCCCATCCCTCAGAGTCATCCCATTGCACCAGCCCTAAGCACCCTGTCTCATGCATCGAACGTGGGCTGGCGATCAGTTTCACATATGCTAATATACATGTTTCAATGCTATTCTCTCACATCATCCCACCCTCACCTTCTCCCAGAGTCCAAAAGTCAGTTCTTTACATCTGTGTGTCTTTTGCTGTCTTGCATATAGGGTCATCATTACCATCTTTCTAAATTCCATATACATGTGCTATTATATTATATTGGACCCACTCCAGTGTTCTTGCCTAGAGNTCACCTTCTCCCAGAGTCCAAAAGTCAGTTCTTTACATCTGTGTGTCTTTTGCTGTCTCGCATATAGGGTCATCATTACCATCTTTCTAAATTCCATATATATGTGCTATTATATTATATTGGACCCACTCCAGTGTTCTTGCCTGGAGAATCCCAGGGACAGAGGAGCCTGGTGGACTGCCATCTATGGGGTTACACAAAGTCAGACACGACTGAAGTGACTTAGCAGCAGCAGCAGCATACTGTATTGGTATTTTTCTTTCTGACTTACTTCACTCTGTATAATAGGCTCCAGTTTAATCCACCTCACTAGAACTGATTCAAAAGCATTCTTTTTAACAGCTAAGTAATATTCCATTTATATGTACCACAGCTCTTTTGAAAAGTTAATTATTTATTTTTTAGAGGTGAATTACTTTACAATATTGTATTGGTTTTGCCATACATTAACATGAATCCACCACGGCTGTACATGTGTCCCCAACCCCGAACCCCTCTCCCATCTCCCTCCCCATCGCATCCCTCTGGGTGATCACAGTGCACCAGCCCCGAGCACCCTGTATCATGCATCGAACCTGGACTGGTGATTCATTTCACATATGATAATACACATGTTTCAGTGCCCTTCTCCCAAATCATCTCACCCTCTCCCTCTCCCATAGAGTCCAAAAGACTGTTCTATATATCTGTGTCTCTTTTGCTGTCTCACATACAGGGTTATTGTTACCATCTTTCTAGATTCCATATATATGTGTTAGTATCCTGTATTGGTGTTTTTCTTTCTGGCTTACTTCACTCTGTATAGTAGGCTCCAGTTTTATCCATCTCATTAGAACTGATTCAAATGCATTCTTTTTAATGGCTGAGTAATACTCCATTGTGTATACGTACCACTGCTCTCTTATCCATTCATCTGTTGATGGACATCTAGGTTGCTTCCATATCCTAGCTATTATAAACAAAGCTGTGATGAACATTGGGGTACATGTGTCTCTTTCAATTCTGGTTTCCTCGGTGTGTATGCCCAGCAGTGGGGTTGCTGGGTCATAAGGCAGTTCTATTTCCAGTTTTTTAAGGAATCTCCACACTGTTCTCCATAGTGGCTGTACTAGTTTGCATTCCCACCACAGTGTAANGATGAGATGGCTGGATGGCATCACTGACTCGATGGACGTGAGTCTGAGTGAATTCTGGGAGTTGGTGATGGACAGGGAGCCCTGGTGTGCTTCAATTCATGGGGCCGCAGAGTTGGACACGACTGAGCGACTGATCTGAACTGAACTAAGTGCCTTGTGGCTAGAATATTCTGTGCTACTTCGTGAGTACTAAATGTGCTGTTATATTTACTGAAGTTATTTGTCTCTCTTATCTTAATGAAAATATGCATTTGTCCATCTAGACCTCACTCACACCTGCCTTCACTGTTAAGTTCATGGACATGGAGTCTTTCATAACTCTCAAGAATGCTCTTTGTTAACACACTGCAGTCACTAGCCACAGGGAGGTTCAGTTAGTTTCCCAGGATAGCTAGCAATCTCTTTTTCTCTGCTCTGAATCCCAAAGATAATTTCCATACCTTTCTTGAAAAGTGAAGTCGCTCAGTCGTGTCTGACTCTTTGCAACTCCATTGACTGTAGCCCACCAAGCTCCTCAGTCCATGGAATTTTCCAGGGAAGAATACCTTTCTTATTGGTCACTTATAGTAGCTCCTTGACTTAAAAAAAAAAAAAATTATTTCCTCCTCACCTCCGCTGCCACATTCTCCATGTGTCTCACATTCTGGCTACTCTCTTCCAGTCTCTGCAGCTGCTTTTTTTTTTTTTTTATCTCCATCCCTTAAATGCTGGTGTTCTTTAGGGTTCCCTCTCCGGTTCTCTGACTCTTCATAGGGAACCACATTTGCCTGTTCATAGTGCTGCTGCTGCTGCTAAGTCACATCAGTCGTGTCCGACTCTGTGCGACCCCATAGACAGCAGTCCACTAGGCTCCCCCGTCCCTGGGATTCTCCAGGCAAGAGTACTGGAGTGGGTTGCCATTTCTTCAGTGCATGAAAGTAAAAAGTGAAAGTGAAGTCGCTCAGTCATGTCCAACTCTTCAAAATCCTTGCTTAGACTTCTGATTTATCTCCTAAAGTCCCATAGACAAAGGAGCACAGTATTTCTAATTTTAGCTCACTTTTTTTTCTTTAATCTATCCCATTTGCATGTAATATATTTCTCTAACTCATGGATATAATTTTCCTAGCAGATCCAGAGAATCTTTTTACCCTTTCAATCGCCTCATCCACACACCCATTCCCTCCATATACCATCATGAGCTCAGCTAGGTAGAATACCTTTCCAAGATATTTTTATATTATACTTACAGTTATCTTCCTTTTTTACTATTATCTTCCAGCTTTCAAATCTTTAGTAGCTTCCTTTTGTTTCATGATAAGTCCTGACTTCATAAAATTCCTTTCTATGCCTATCCTCACACTTTGATCTCACACACTACATTCTGGCCACACTCAACATCTCTTAATATGTTATTCTTACTTCAAATACCTCCACCTCCCACCATAACCATTCAGGTTTGTGTGAGGAGCCTGTGGTTGACATCATGGTGTTCTCCTTCCTGAAATCTTGCTATTATTCTCCAATGCTATGCAGTTTCGGAAACTGTACCTAATTCTAGGGTTGGACCGTGATAGGTCTAAGCTCTTGTAGCTCACTCCTCAAGGAATCCTCCACTGGTCAGTCATAAAACAAATTTAGTTTGTGGTGACTGGAAGCTTCTAAAAAGGATATAGAATTGAAAATATGTGTTATATTATCACCAATACACTAATTCCCTTATAGTCTTTATTATAGTGTGATAACTACTCTTTTGTTTGTCTGTAATGTCCACCAGCTACAATACAGTGGTTGGTACACAAAAGGTTCTCAAAAAATACTACCACACACAAAAATGAGGATCCAGTGTGGAAAACAGAGAATAAATAAACTCACTTTAAAAGGCACCAAATATTGATTGTTTAGGGACAAAATGCTGGGTACACAGAACAGTGGTAAAAGAGAATGTGATAGCTTCAATGTATACATTGGAAAAGAAGAAAGACTTTAAATCAGCAAACTAACTTTCAACTCAAGAAACTAGAAAAAGAACAAACTAAACTCAAAGCTAACGGAAAGAAGGAAATAAAGATTATAGCAGAAATAAATCAAATAGAGAGAATAGAAAAAAATCAATGGAACTGAGTTGATTTGTTGAAAAGTTCAACAAAATTGAAAAACTCTTAGCTAGACTACCTAATAAAACAGGGAGAAGACTCAAGTGACTAAAATCAGAAAAGAATATATACAATGAACAATTGTATGCCAATGAATTGGACAACTGAGAGAAAATGAATAAATGCCTAAGAACACACAATCTATCTAGATACTCATGAAGAAAAAGAAAACTGGAACATACCAATAACAAATAAAGAAACTGAATTGGTAATCAGAAACTTCCCAGCACAGAAAAGTTCAGGGTCAGTTTGACCTCCCTAGAGAAGACTATGACATTTAAAGAAGATTTAATACCAATCCTCCTGAAACCCTTCAAAAATAATACTGGAGAGGAGGAAATAATTCCAAGCTCATTCTGTAAGACCAGCTTTACCCTGATACTAAAGTCAGACAGAGACACTGCAACAAAGGGGGGAAAAAAAAAACCTACAGACTAATAGCCTTGATTATATTGATGCAAAAGTCCTCAACAAAATGCTATCAAACTAATTCTGACAGCATGTTAAAAGATTATACACCATAACCAAGTTGGATTAATTCATGGAGCCTGGTAGCAGTTACACATTTTAAAATGCAATTACTGTTGTAGGATAAGTTTTAAAGCTATTAGCTACCATTTATTGAATAGTGTGTTCAGATTTAATGGATGGTTAATATATTCTAAATAACATTTTTATGATTGTAAATGTAAAGTATGCTCATAGTTGAAAGCTAAAGAAATGTAGTGAGCTGTAGAGAAGAAAATATGACTTCCCTTCCTCTGAAACGTAGGCTAGATTACAGTGTTGATTCTTCTCAAATGAACAAGAATGCTTTATATTCCATCAGGCAGGAGAGGTAATGGAAATTAAAACTGAGGGAAGAAAGGTCCCACTCTTCCTCTGGGGGTCAAATTCGATGTTGGTCAGATTCGAGATTCAAATGCCAGCAGACACTAGTTGACTCTGGTCAGAAACTGAGACTAGCTTTTGTCCTGCCTTAAGTTATGTAGGGCTTCTTCCTGGATTTGCTCTTTTAAGGCCCCCAAAGTAGTAGCTCCTTACAAGGACAGTTTTCAGGTATAGGGGGCTTCCCAGGTAGTGCTAGAGGCAAAGAACCTGCCTGCCAATGCAAGAAACATGGGTTTGACCCCTGAGTTGGGATGATCCCCTGGAGGAGGGCACGGTGACCCACTTCAGTATTCTTGCCCAGAGAATCCCATGGACAGAGGAGCCTGGTGGGCTACAGTCATGGGGTCACAAAGAGTCGCACACGACAGAGTGCATTCACATACCTGAATGTGCTTGCTGGGCTGTCGGTTAAGTTGTGTCCAACTCTTTGCAACCCTATGGACTGTAGCCCACCGGGCTCCTCTGTCCATGGGATTCTCTGGGCGAGAATACCAGTGTGGGTTGCCATTTCCTTCTCTAGGGGATAGTGCTCACGCAGGGATTGAACATGCATCTATTGCATCTCCTGCAATAGCTCATAGTGGTTAATGTTTATTTTCCAAAACATAAATATAAATCAATAAAATATAATATATAAATATTCATCTGCATATGTACATATGAGGGATATCTGATAGAAAAACAAGCTTCTGAACTTAGCCAGGTTTTGTTTCTTAGTTATCTGAGTAACCAGGTTGTATATGATTACTAATTTTTCACACTTTATGTATCATTGTAACAATCTCAAGCTTAGAAAGAAACAACTGCAAGAATAGCAAATAGAACTTAATTTAAAGTAGATGGCAATGTGATGATCCATCACCCTTCACACGAGTGCTGTTTCCTATAAACAAGGGCGTTTTCCTACATGACTATGATTTAGTCATCAAAATCATGAAGTTAACAGATAATCACTACTGTCTAGCCCTCAGATGCTGTTCAAGTTTTGCCATTTTCTGCCATAATGTTCTGAATAGCAAAGGGATACATGTCCAGAGTCTTGTGTTGTATTTGTCAGTTGCCTTTAGTTGCCTTCAATTTGTGACACTTCCTCAACTTTCTTTTGATTTTCTTGACCTTGCTAATTTTAAGATTACAGGCTTGTCAGGTGATTTATTGAGTGTTCTTCAATTTGGGTTTGCCTGGTGTTTCACCATAAGAACCAGGTTGTCAATGATTTGCAGATAGGTCAGAGGAGGGAAGCCAAGCTCTCCTTGCTACGTCTTATCAGGTGGCATTTATTTTGATTTGTCTTATAATAGTAGAGCAGTTGGTTAAGGTGAATTCTGCCCAGCTTCTCTGTAAAACTACCATTCTCCCCTAATTAAATAATCATTAGATTTACTTTGCAAGTGCAAGTTAGTCAGTCTGTGTCCGACTCTTTGTGACCCCTTGGGCTGTAACCCATCAGGCTCTTCAGTCCATGGAATTCTCCAGGCAAGAATACTGGAGTGGGTTGCCAATTCCTTCTCCAGGGGATCTTCCTAACCCAGGGATTGAACCCAGGTCTCCTGCATTGCAGGCACACTGTTTACCAACTGAGCCACCAGGGAAGCCACATTTACTTTGAACAGTGTTTATTTTTTCACTAAATATTGCAATGTCAACATTTTTCATGACATTAATATTCCTACATTTTTAATGTTGTGTAACATTCTATTGTATACCTTTGTATACCATTATATGTGTGTGTGTGTGTGTGTGTGTGTGTATTACTATCTATATTGTTTTTAGCATAACAATGTATTATCACTATCAATGTTAGGGTGTTGAACATATCATTAGTATTAATTTTTACCTGTAGTTCTCATTTTAAAGCAGGCATGGTTTTAATTTTTTTGTGTAAAGTAATATAGTTGCATAAAGACACTAAAATATAATTAATGGATTATAAAACGAATCTTCTAAGGATTGTTAAAGGAAGCTTCAAAAGTTATTAGATGTATGAACCACTGTAGATGAATAAAATCAATTTGCCTTCACAGTATATCCTCCAAAATATTAGGAAAATCCAATTAGAAAAAAATAAGGGATACATTATTAGTCTAAAGAAAAAGTTTTCATGATCATTATTATAAACACTTTATTGATATCTTACAGTTATGCCAGTGTATGGGAGTTTTGTAGGCTAAGGTTACGTGATGGGGAAATCTCATGTGCAGGCTTGTCATCAGCAGAATCAGAAAGCAATTCTACGCACCCATCTCTCAATGTTATTGTACTAACTTACAACACTGCTGGGAGATTTTCAGCTCCTCGCGGAGACCACTGCTGAGTTATTAGCTATTGCCACAGGCCACACACTAAATGAAATGGTTTTATGTCAGAGGGTAACTATAGAAAATTTTAGAAACAAACAGGGTTGCAGAATTTCTTTTATGTAAATCACTGTGCACTTAGAAGTTTTTTGTCTGAAATAAAGGAGTACATGAAAATTGGACATGTCGTTAAGAGATGTAAAGGTTTATGTATGAAAACAGCATTCAGTTTATGTTAATAGAGAAGCAGTATAAAGGAAAAGAATAAACAGATTACCATTTTTAACCCTTGGAATGTCAATTTTGAATATTAAGTATTCCTTTTATAAATAATACCTTCATACTTTTTTTCTTAAAAGTAACATACACATTTTAAATCCAGGGGATTTCTATGTGAAATAACATAGCACACAATGATTTTCTGTATGTAAAAGAAAGAGGTACAATGAAAGGATCTGTTTAGAGTGTTGTTCTTAGTTTGTATTGTATTTTTGAGTATTTGATCATTCAAACTTTCTAAACCAGCTATTTATTTTTCCTTATAAATGAAGTAAAGATTTTCTAAACTATAATATTAGGGCTTTACTGTTTAGATCTTGCTCTGGAATATAGAAACCTGTCTGTTTTAATTGCTCGTTATTACTTTTAGGAGAACTCTATTGTTAAAAATAGAATTAATCTAGATTTGGGTATATCTTGAATCAAACTACAGTTCCCAGCTCACTAAATATATATGTATATATTTCAATTTATATAATTTTATTATCCTTGTAGTACTTTTGTTAAACTTATAGACTTTTTTTGTGAAATGTAAATTTCCTTTTAAAAGGCTATCATTAATTTCAGCTAATCATAAATATTTGAAGTTAATTCAAAGTTATGAGCCATTGGACTATAAATAATACACAGGTCTTATTCTTCTTCTGTACTAATTAACACATTTTTTGAATAAATAATCTTCCTTTCTCATATCTCTGGTTGATGTAGTGTCTGAAAAGCACAATTAGCAAGAGAAATATACAATTACCATTGAGTCTCATTTGCTTGAGGTAAAAATATTTGAGAATTCAGTCTTAAATTTCCTTAACAATGGGAAAGAATAACTGTGGTAAGGAAATTTCTGCTCCTATGTTAATCAAATAGGTGGATCCTACAACACATTCTTGGTCTTCCCAGGTGGTGCAGCAGTAAAAAATCTGCCTGCCAATGCAGGAGATGCAAGCGACACTGGTACGAGCCTTGGGTCGGGAAGATTCCCAGGAGGAGGGCAGGACAACCCACTCTGGTATTCTTGCCTGGAGAATCCCATTGACAGAGGAGCCTGGTGCCCTATGAGCCATAGAATTGCAAAAAGTCAGATACAACAGAAGCAGCTTAGCACAGCATAGCACAGTACAGGTAACTCAGGATAGAGACTAATTTCTGCATATGAGATGATATGGTCAATTTCAGGTCTGGCTTTTTAGGGTATCTCTTATAGAAGCCACAACCATATCCTAACTAATAATGTTAGACTTTACGGTCTTTTCCTAAGATTCGTCACTCAAAAGATCACCGAGACTCAGATTTGATGCAAACAGCAGGAGGATTTATTAGGCCGGCGCGCCAGGGTTCAGTCACCTCCGAGGAGGAACGAACCCCGAAGAGTGGTTATAGAGCAATATTTAAGCACACAGGAGTTAGAAACAGGTACAGGTGGGGTGGGGAGTGTCCAATTGGTGGGCAGGTTTTAATTTTTACAGGGATAGGCTCGTTTGTAGATAAGGGCCTGCTCCCCCGGAAAAGCCCCTGAGAGAGCCAAAAGGCCACATTCCATGAGATAAGAAAACAACCCCCCCAGGAAGCTCCTGATAGAGCCAAAGGCCACATTTCATGAGATAAGGAAACAACCCCCGAGGAAGCCCCTGATAGAGCCAAAAGGCCACATTTCATGAGATAAGGACCTGCTCTCAAAGGTTTAGCAAAAATTTAACTTTTCTTTTCAATAATAATATACACAATATGTATCATTCATAAATTAACACTAAATGCCAGAGTAGAGTGTTAGATGCTATACACACTGTCTTTAAGCTTCAGAAGATCACAAAGTTTGGTATCATTATTTCCATTTTTCAAACAATCAGATACGTTTATAGGTGTTGGATAATTTGCTCAAGGTCACTCTATAGAATGAATATATTCCAGGGACTTCCCTCATGGTTCAGTGGTTAAGACTTTGCGTCCCAACGCACAAGGTGCAGGTTCAATCTCTGTCCAGGGGGCTAAGATCCCACATACTTCACAGCCAAAAAAAAAAAACATAGAACAAATTCAATAAAGACTTTAAAAATGGTCCAAAAAATGTTTAAGAAAAGAATAAGCATATTCCAGTATGGTATGGGACATCCTTATACTGTTATAGCACTACTATTTTTTTTTANAATTGCAAAAAGTCAGATACAACAGAAGCAGCTTAGCACAGCATAGCACAGTACAGGTAACTCAGGATAGAGACTAATTTCTGCATATGAGATGATATGGTCAATTTCAGGTCTGGCTTTTTAGGGTATCTCTTATAGAAGCCACAACCATATCCTAACTAATAATGTTAGACTTTACGGTCTTTTCCTAAGATTCGTCACTCAAAAGATCACCGAGACTCAGATTTGATGCAAACAGCAGGAGGATTTATTAGGCCGGCGCGCCAGGGTTCAGTCACCTCCGAGGAGGAACGAACCCCGAAGAGTGGTTATAGAGCAATATTTAAGCACACAGGAGTTAGAAACAGGTACAGGTGGGGTGGGGAGTGTCCAATTGGTGGGCAGGTTTTAATTTTTACAGGGATAGGCTCGTTTGTAGATAAGGGCCTGCTCCCCCGGAAAAGCCCCTGAGAGAGCCAAAAGGCCACATTCCATGAGATAAGAAAACAACCCCCCCAGGAAGCTCCTGATAGAGCCAAAGGCCACATTTCATGAGATAAGGAAACAACCCCCGAGGAAGCCCCTGATAGAGCCAAAAGGCCACATTTCATGAGATAAGGACCTGCTCTCAAAGGTTTAGCAAAAATTTAACTTTTCTTTTCAATAATAATATACACAATATGTATCATTCATAAATTAACACTAAATGCCAGAGTAGAGTGTTAGATGCTATACACACTGTCTTTAAGCTTCAGAAGATCACAAAGTTTGGTATCATTATTTCCATTTTTCAAACAATCAGATACGTTTATAGGTGTTGGATAATTTGCTCAAGGTCACTCTATAGAATGAATATATTCCAGGGACTTCCCTCATGGTTCAGTGGTTAAGACTTTGCGTCCCAACGCACAAGGTGCAGGTTCAATCTCTGTCCAGGGGGCTAAGATCCCACATACTTCACAGCCAAAAAAAAAAAACATAGAACAAATTCAATAAAGACTTTAAAAATGGTCCAAAAAATGTTTAAGAAAAGAATAAGCATATTCCAGTATGGTATGGGACATCCTTATACTGTTATAGCACTACTATTTTTTTTTAGCCCTATCTTCTAGGATAATTTTTCTGTCTAGTTTTATTGAAATATAATTGATGTATAGCACTGGATAAGTTTAAGATGTACAACATAATGATTTGGCAAACCAACATTATGAAATGTTTACCAGAGCAAGTTTAGTGAACATTCATCATCTCATATAGACACAAAAATTTTGAAAATACAAAAAATAGTTTTTCCTTGTGATGACAGCTCCTAGCTCTTAACAACTTTCATGTATTGCATATAACAGTGTTATTTATAATTATCACATGCATTACATCCCTAATATTTACTAATCTTATAACTGGAAGTTTGTACATTTTAATGACTTTGATTCAATTCCCCCTCCACTCACCCTCCACTGCTGGTAGTTACAAATCTGATCTCTTTTTCTATGAATGTTTGTTTATTCAACTTTGAAGCACAATTGACTTTTAACACTATGTTAGTTCCTGGTACACAAGAAATGTGTTTCTATACATCACCAAATGATTACCACATTAAGTCTAGTTATCCTCTGTCACCATACAAAAGTATCATGTGATTAGTGACTACATTTTCAGACTCTACATTTCATAACTGTGACTCAGTGACTTTGTAACTGCAAGTCTGGACCTCTTAGTCCGCCTCACGTATTTATTTCCTCCTCCTACCCTTCCCCTCTGACAACCACCATTTGCTCTCTGTGTCTATGACTGTTTCAGTTTTGTTGTTTGTTTTATTTTTCAGAGTTCACATATAAGTGATAACAGAATATTTCATTTAGCATAATACCCTCTAGGTCAATCCATGTTGTCATAAATACAGGAATTCATTCTTTGCGTGGCTGAATAATATTCCATATATATAATAGATAGGTAGACAGATAGATGCCAAATCTTTATTCATTCATCTGTCGATGGACACTCAACTTGCTTCCTATCTTGGCTGTTGTAAATAATGCTGCAAGAAACATAAGGGTGCATATACACTTTTTTCAAATTAGTGTTTTCCTTTTCTTCAGATAAATACCCAGGAGTGAACTGCTCGATCATATGGTAGTCCTGTTTTTAATTTTTTGAGGATCTATACTGCTTTCCATAGTGGCTGATCAACTTACACCCCACTCTTTAATCAGTTCTTAGGGTTGGTTATTTTAGAGAAATTCTTTCAGCTTCTTTCTGCTACCCAACCAGTATAAAGTCTTATAAATTCCATCTCTAAAAAATCACTGGAGTCTATGCTTTTCTCTCCTTACCAATTGCCACTTCTTAACTTGAGTTGTCCTTTTCCCTTTCTTCTACTATTTCTGTTACCAGCATCTTCATCCTTTTCACCCTCAGTGGGGTCTCTGAATGAGCTCTTCTTTCTGCCTGAAATGACTGTTTTTCTACCTTGCTAACTCTCTTGTTTTTTTCATTCTTGTCCCAAATTTTCCCTCCTGGGACACCTCCTTTAACACTAGCTATACCATATACATACACATATACGTATACATATACATATACATATACATTTATACCACAGATCTTTTCTCAGTATAATTCTTTCCAGCTTTGTTTAGTTACTATGAACAAATAAAGTACGTATGCTTAACGTTTAACATGTGAAAATTTTTATAAGTCTACACTGTGAAATGATTACCACAATCATGTTAACATATGTCACCTCACATAGTTACTATTTTGCCAGGGTCCAGCCCTGGTGGATCCAGGGAATTCAAAGTGGGGATGGAGTCAGTGAGGAAAAACTTATTAATTTAGAAATAGAAAGAGAGACTAGGAAAGAATAGTGTAGTAGGAAAATTAGTGGAGAAAAGATGCTGAATAACTTGATTTACATGGAAAACCAATAAAGTTCCAAGACAAGGAACCTGCACCATCTATGTAGGCCACCGGCGCCTGCTTGAATAGTGGAGGGTGCCCCGCCTTGGGCTCCCTCTTGCATGGGTCTTAGCAGCCAGGGCAAATAAGTAGACTCGGGGACTCTCTGAGTTCCAAGGGATCAGCCTGAAAAGGAGAGGGAGGGAGAGGGAGAAAGAGAGAGAGGGAGTCAACACTGGGGAGGCCAAGCTTGTGCAAAAACCCCGTAACTTTATTTTTAAAAGGTGTGTATATACCCTAAGTTTTACATAATGGAAGATACAGAGTCATGCAGGGGCAGCAGTTCTGACCCTTTCTGTATATCTCTTTGTATACAGAAGGTCTCAGGTCATTTGCATTATCTTCTGGCCAAGAGGCCTATTAACACTTTATGGCTGTCTTCCTTAATGAATGTTAATCTCATTTCCCTTGAAGTGTTTTTCTTTAATCTGCATCACCCTCAAAGCACTAAAGTTACATCCCTATAGAACAAAGGTACAGTGGGTTATAACAAAGAAGGTACTTAACTCAAAGATCTATGTTGCTACTTTTTCTTTTTTCTATATACCAACTATATCAACAAAAAAAAGATATGAAAATTTGACAGCAAGTATTGGCTCAACAATTGAAACCCTTAATCAGTCCTATTGTAATGATTTTGACTCCTCAGAAGCCCCTACATTCCTAGGACGTTTTGAGCTTCCTGGGCCTCTCGCAGTCGGGAGGCTGCAAACAATCACATGCGCAGCTGTAAGAGTCCGGCAGGCAGGCTAGAAAGCCATCAGAGAGGTTTTTGGATTGAAACACTCTTATTATGCCCAGGAGACTTATTATCTAAAAGTTCTAAATTAACTTCTTCCAGAAAAAGGTGGTGGGGGGACAGCCCCCTGTTAATGTCAGAAAAGTAGGCGAAAAACACATTGCAGTAAGGCAGGCAGACTCTGGTTTTGGGGGCAGATGCACGAGCAGATCCAGGGAGGCTCCCTTAAGGCCGGACTCCCCTTTGCCCGTTGGAGCCCTTAACCTCATGACCTTTGCCACGGGCAGGAATCCTCCTGCTGGCTCCTGGCACTATTTTTGTTGTTGTTGTGGTGGTGGTGAAAACACTTAAGATCTACTCTCTTAGCAAATTTCAAGTATACAATACAGTATTATTAACTAGAGTCACCATACTGGACATCAGATTTCCAGAGTTTATTCATTCTGCCTAACTGAAACTTGATACCCTTTGACCAACATCCCCATTTCCCCAACCCTCCAGCACCTAGCCATTGTTGTTCAGTTTTCTGTTCTCATGATTTGACTGTTAGTGAAGAACCTAGGTTAAAATTTAAAGTCTTTGTGTTAAAACCCCAGAGGCAGGCCATGCCTCATGGAAAATAGCTTTCCCCTTATCTGGTGACTCAGAGCCTCCTGATCCTTGACACAGCCCCACTATAGTAGTGTGTGAGGATTTCTATTAATTCTTAACTGATGACCTATAACCTAGTTTCCTGGCCTTGCAAAAAGACCCCCTCTCAACGATGTATTTTCTGTCAGACTTTTCCGGGTAATTGTTCTTCTAAGGACTGGCCAACCGCTGCAGGGTGGTCAGCCAGCCATTTCGACTTAATTACCTGCAGACCTATCCCACCAATCAAACGTCCTCACCCCACCTGCATCTGCCTATGGCCCCCTATCACATTGTTCCTAACATCCTGACCCCACTCCCACCTGCCTGTGATTTTTCCGTATAAAAAATCCTTCGCGACCAGTGTTCGGGGTTCACTCCTCCCGAGGAGACTGAACCCCGGCGCGCCGGCCTAATAAATCCTCTTGCCTATTGCATCNTAGTGTAGTAGGAAAATTAGTGGAGAAAAGATGCTGAATAACTTGATTTACATGGAAAACCAATAAAGTTCCAAGACAAGGAACCTGCACCATCTATGTAGGCCACCGGCGCCTGCTTGAATAGTGGAGGGTGCCCCGCCTTGGGCTCCCTCTTGCATGGGTCTTAGCAGCCAGGGCAAATAAGTAGACTCGGGGACTCTCTGAGTTCCAAGGGATCAGCCTGAAAAGGAGAGGGAGGGAGAGGGAGAAAGAGAGAGAGGGAGTCAACACTGGGGAGGCCAAGCTTGTGCAAAAACCCCGTAACTTTATTTTTAAAAGGTGTGTATATACCCTAAGTTTTACATAATGGAAGATACAGAGTCATGCAGGGGCAGCAGTTCTGACCCTTTCTGTATATCTCTTTGTATACAGAAGGTCTCAGGTCATTTGCATTATCTTCTGGCCAAGAGGCCTATTAACACTTTATGGCTGTCTTCCTTAATGAATGTTAATCTCATTTCCCTTGAAGTGTTTTTCTTTAATCTGCATCACCCTCAAAGCACTAAAGTTACATCCCTATAGAACAAAGGTACAGTGGGTTATAACAAAGAAGGTACTTAACTCAAAGATCTATGTTGCTACTTTTTCTTTTTTCTATATACCAACTATATCAACAAAAAAAAGATATGAAAATTTGACAGCAAGTATTGGCTCAACAATTGAAACCCTTAATCAGTCCTATTGTAATGATTTTGACTCCTCAGAAGCCCCTACATTCCTAGGACGTTTTGAGCTTCCTGGGCCTCTCGCAGTCGGGAGGCTGCAAACAATCACATGCGCAGCTGTAAGAGTCCGGCAGGCAGGCTAGAAAGCCATCAGAGAGGTTTTTGGATTGAAACACTCTTATTATGCCCAGGAGACTTATTATCTAAAAGTTCTAAATTAACTTCTTCCAGAAAAAGGTGGTGGGGGGACAGCCCCCTGTTAATGTCAGAAAAGTAGGCGAAAAACACATTGCAGTAAGGCAGGCAGACTCTGGTTTTGGGGGCAGATGCACGAGCAGATCCAGGGAGGCTCCCTTAAGGCCGGACTCCCCTTTGCCCGTTGGAGCCCTTAACCTCATGACCTTTGCCACGGGCAGGAATCCTCCTGCTGGCTCCTGGCACTATTTTTGTTGTTGTTGTGGTGGTGGTGAAAACACTTAAGATCTACTCTCTTAGCAAATTTCAAGTATACAATACAGTATTATTAACTAGAGTCACCATACTGGACATCAGATTTCCAGAGTTTATTCATTCTGCCTAACTGAAACTTGATACCCTTTGACCAACATCCCCATTTCCCCAACCCTCCAGCACCTAGCCATTGTTGTTCAGTTTTCTGTTCTCATGATTTGACTGTTAGTGAAGAACCTAGGTTAAAATTTAAAGTCTTTGTGTTAAAACCCCAGAGGCAGGCCATGCCTCATGGAAAATAGCTTTCCCCTTATCTGGTGACTCAGAGCCTCCTGATCCTTGACACAGCCCCACTATAGTAGTGTGTGAGGATTTCTATTAATTCTTAACTGATGACCTATAACCTAGTTTCCTGGCCTTGCAAAAAGACCCCCTCTCAACGATGTATTTTCTGTCAGACTTTTCCGGGTAATTGTTCTTCTAAGGACTGGCCAACCGCTGCAGGGTGGTCAGCCAGCCATTTCGACTTAATTACCTGCAGACCTATCCCACCAATCAAACGTCCTCACCCCACCTGCATCTGCCTATGGCCCCCTATCACATTGTTCCTAACATCCTGACCCCACTCCCACCTGCCTGTGATTTTTCCGTATAAAAAATCCTTCGCGACCAGTGTTCGGGGTTCACTCCTCCCGAGGAGACTGAACCCCGGCGCGCCGGCCTAATAAATCCTCTTGCCTATTGCATCAAATTCGAGTCACTGTGGTCTTTAGAGCGACAGATCCTGAAAAAAGGCCGCGAGGTCTTACATTAGATCATTTGGTGTTTAAATTTTTGCTTCGGTTTATTCTGCTTACCATAATGTCCTTCAGGTTCATAGGTTCATTAACATTATTGTAAATGACAAGGTTTCCTTGTTTTCTGTCCATTTTTTAATTGGGTTGGTTGTTGTTTGGTTTGATACTGAGTTGTATGAGCTGTTTGTATATTTTGGATGTTAACCTCTCATCAGTCATATTATTTGCAAATATTTTCTCTTATTCAGTAGGTTTTTATTTTGTTAATGGTTTCTATTGCTGTTCAAGAGCTTTTAAGTTTAATTAGGATCCATTTATTTATTTTTGCTTTTATTTCTTTTGTCTTAGGAGACAGATTCAAAAAATCATTTCTACAATTTATGTCAAAGAGTGCTCTGCTTATGTTCTTTACTAGGAGTTTTATAGTTTCAGCTCTTAACATTTACATCTTTAATCCATTTGAGTTTGTTTTTCTATATGATGTGAGAAAATGTAATCTCATTTTTTCACATGTAAGTGTCTGATTTTCGAAGAACTACTTATTGAAGAGAATGTCCCATTGTATATTTTTGTCTCCTTTGTCATAGATTAATTGACCATAAGTGTGTGGGTTTATTTCTGGGTTCTTTATCCATTCCATTGATCTGCCTCTCTATTTTTACACCAGTACCAAACTGTTGATTACTGTAGCTTTATATAGTACACTCTGAAGTCAGGGAATATGATGTCTTCAGCTTTTTTCCCTCAATATTACTTTGGCAATTCAGGATCAAGTATTAGCATTTTAGCAATGTTAATTGTTTATATCCATGAACATAGGATATCTTTCCATTTATTTGCATATTGGTTAATTTCTTTTATCAATGATTAATAGCTTTCAGCATATAGCTCTTTCATCTCCTTGGTTAAATGTATTCCTGAGTGTTTTATTCTATTTTATTCTGCTGTAAGTTGGGATGGTTTTGTTAGTTTCTTCTTTTGGCTAGTTTGTTGTTGGTGTACAGAAGTGCAACTGATTTATATACATTGATTTAGTATCCTGCAACTTTATTGAGATCATTTATTAATTCCAACAAATGAGTGCTGAAAATATCTATTCTGTCTTCTTGCTGACATCACTCTTCCCTGCTTACCCCAATATAATTTTGAGTTTTATGTCGGTATCTATGTAGACAGTATATTTCTTCAGAGAAGGGAGAGTGTGTCTGCTTCTTAACCTTGGGGTTGAGCACAAGTCCTTAAATCATTGTTAAATCAAGATTTCAGAAACTAAAGATTCCCTATTTCTGTCCTTATAAATTATGTTGTGAAAAAGATAGCTTTTATAATCTCTAATAACATCTAATTCACTGACCCTAAGAATATATGATTGGTGTGTGTGTGTGAATGTGTGTGTGTATTCAGTTGTGTCCGACTTGTTGTGACCCTATGGACCGTAGCCAGCCAGGCTCCACTGCCCATGGGATTTTCCCAGCAAGAATACTGGAGTGGGTTGCCATTTCCTCTTCCAAGGGATCTTCTCGACCCAAGGATAGAACCTGTGTCTTCTGCATCTCCTGCTTTGCAGGTGGATACTTTTACTGCTGAGCCACTGCAGAAGCCTGTATAATTGGTACCACTGGATAATTATTTTCAGGAGCAGACAGTGATTTCATAGTGAGATGAATAAAGCTGATAATATACAATTTGGAAGCTTACATTTTACAAGTTAAAATTTTAGGAAGATTTATTTATTTTTAATGGAAAAGGGTGATATTCCCATCTCATTTTGTTAAACTGTCCTGGTTATAGTATCTTTTGAATGGTTTAATCAATTTTTTTCTTTATTTCATGAAAGAGTGAGTTAACATTTTGGGTTTTCAATTCCATGAATGTTCTGTGATTATAAATAAGCTTCTAACATACTTGCATCACAGCAAGTGGATGTGCAAGTAACCTCAAAGTGAGTATAATTTGTGATATCAAAGCAACATTAAATTCAACTGACGTCTACTGACAGTGTTTAAATAGGGCTAAAAAATAATGCTGGACTAGAATTACCAACCAATAGTTGAGGCACCTTTTATTTTCTAGATTTGAAGGTACAAAGACATGAAGGAAAGACATCCTTCACTCTAGTTAGTAAAGTATACAGGAACAAACTGTAATGAAGTTTCTTGATTTTTTCTTTTAACTCCATAGTTTATATTCAAAACACAATGCCTCTAAGTCCAAATCAAGGAAACATTCTCTGATATTAAATGACCACCACTGCAATACAAAATAGTAAATGAGGAAGTGAAAAAAACCTCAGCTCTACACATTTTCATGGAAAGCATATGCCTCTTGCACTATATATTTTTTTCAAAAATAACTGTGTAACTCATACCTATTTGAGGAAAATACTGTCTTAAAGTACATACTAGAGTGTGAATTAAGCTCCCTCAAGCAATCCCAAGTTTTTAATTCTCATTCTCCTTTAAGCACAACTCTTGGTAATCTGCAAGTTAATATTTAAATCTTACTACACTATGTTTAATTAATGTTCCATCTTTAATATTTTAAAGTGACATTGAAATAAAGTTAAAAGCCCCAGGGTTCTTTTGTAATCAAGTGACTTTAATTCCAGGGGCAACATTTATTTTATTTAATGAAATGCAAGTCTCTGTAGCAACAAAATGTCACAAGAATTCTATTAATTTTGCACAAAACTTTTCATGTTCTAGATAGAGATTACATTAACAGGCATGGAATTTTTTTTATCATGTATTATATCTTTTCATTCATATGGTTTTTCTTCTTTAATGTGTTGCTATGGTAAAATATCCTAAACAGTTTCCCAAACTGAAAAAATCCTGCAGACCTGATAAGGCACTGCATATGTATTTTTGTAATTCTTGTATGTTTCCACTAATTTTTTGGTATAGCTGCGTATCTACTCTTATGTCATATTAGTCTTTGGCATTACTTTTGTCAGGTTTGTGGTATGTTATAATCATAAAACAAATTAGGAGTTTTCGCTGTAGTTTTTCCCATGGCCTGGAATATTGTAAACAATATTGGAATTATCTGCTCTTTAGGAGACAAAAATTCATTTGTGAATCCATTTGTTCCTAGTGCCCTTTTTGATGGAAAAGCTCTAAAAACTCATAATTTTGGCAGTTGTAACTGGCTTATTCAGTTTCTCTTATTTTTTAAACTTGACTCTGGTAACGTATTTTGCTAAGATATATTTTTTCCTCAATTTTCAAATTGACTACCATATAGTACACAGTATTTGTCTCTAACCCCCTACTTTCTTCTATATGTACTCTTCCAATTCTTAGTTCATTACTGATCTTGCCCTTCAAGCTCACTATCTTTCTGCTTTGTTAAGTCTTCATGGAGTTAATCTCTTATTAATCTTTTCAAAGCATCATATTTCAGATTTATTCAGTTTTTTGAATAGTTTTTGTTTTATATTTTGGTTTACATTAGCTTTATCTTTTGAAATTTTCTATTTTTAGTTTCACTTATTTGTTAAAATGAATTTATTTAAAAAATCTTAATTAATTTACTCTTTGGCCACTCCATATAGCATATGGGATCTTACTTCCCCAACCAGAGATTGAACTTTTGGCCCCTGTGCTGAGGGCAGAGAGTCTTAACCACTGGACCACCAGGGAAATCTTTCCTTTGTTTTTTTTTTTAAAATTGTTCTAATTTATCAAAATAAAAATTAACTTCCTTACTTTTCATCTTTAGGCTTTATAAACTAAAGTATTTGGGATATATAACTTATTTTACATTCATCTTTCTCTGTGTATTATAGGTTATGGTATGAATCATCCTCTTTTATTTTTTCTTAATATATTCAGTAAGCTGTTAGGATTAACTAATATATTTTGAGTCTGCATTAAATATTCAAGGTAGATTCTAGGCTTATTATTAGTAACTAATTTAGGAAAATGTATAGTTTCACTTCATTCCTACATAGTTTTTATGTTATTTATACTTTTTCCGACTGTTTTTTAATACAGTTAAATATTATTGTTGATCGTTGTGGTTGCTGTTTAGTAACCAAGTTGTGTCTGAGTCTTTTGTGACCCTATAGACTGTAGCCCGCCAGGCTCCTCTGTCCATGAGATTTGCCAGGCAAGAGTACTGAAGTGGGTTGCCATTTCCTGCCAGGGGATCTTCTCGATCTGTGTTTCCTGCACTGCAGGTGGATTCTTTACCACTGAACCATCTGGAAAGCCTAGAGTTAAGTATATGCCTTCAGTTCAGTTCAGTCACTCAGTCATGTCTGACTCTTTGTGACCCCATGAATCGCAGCATGCCAGGCCTCCCTGTCTATCACCAAATGCCTTAGTAAACATTATTGTTACATTTGGTCTCTTTGTTTCCCTCCTTTGACTCATCTATGCTCTAATCACAGATCTATGATTGTTTGCTCTTGAATCTATCCCATTTGTATGNATGCCTTAGTAAACATTATTGTTACATTTGGTCTCTTTGTTTCCCTCCTTTGACTCATCTATGCTCTAATCACAGATCTATGATTGTTTGCTCTTGAATCTATCCCATTTGTATGTAATAGAGTTGCTAGCATGTGGTATTTAGTATATTCTGGGTTCTCTTCTAACTCATATCGCTGCAGGTAAGTTGTTCTGGAGCCTCAGGTTCAGGGCCTACCTGAAACTGTTGCACAGCTTCCATTCAGATCCACACACATCGCTAGGTCTCTACTATGGGCATTAGGAGCCTTGGTGGCTCAAAAGCGGGACTCTAAATGTTGAGAAGGGGGATGCAGGAAGACGTAAGTCAGACTGAAAACTAGGGACCCTCCCAAATCTTAAATCTTCCTTGCTGGAGAAAACCACCTACCACATTCCTCCACCACCTTCACCCTTGACTCCTGTCTGAAAAACAAGAGCTCACCTTGTCAAAATTATCAATGATTACATTTGAAGACCAGTTTCATAAAAGGATAAATATTTTTTCAAGGCTAAATCTTCCCCACTTCACACTACATTGTTACCATGGATAATTATCCTCATCTATAGGATCTTATAAGAAAGGAGATAGCTTACACACTGAAATGCTTGCAAGACCCTGACAATTTGGACTCTTGAGCACTATCTTAATGAGAATCAGTTCTAAAGGTATTAAGTAATGTGAAATCTCAGACTAAAACAACTGAATTTATTGACATGGGTCTACTCTCTTGGGATGCAAGATTCAGTATTTTATTTCTGAGCACCTGCCAGTATCTTAACAGTTTTGCATGGATAATTTATTGAAGATATGTCCCAGAAGAATTTCTAATTTCCTTTCTCCTTTATTTAAATGTTGTTCCAGATTCCTTGTATCTCAAGGGGATACCTACCACTGATAGAGACTTTGGAATGTATATTAAAAGTTAAAGTGAAATACAAGGCACAGTACCAAGATTTTCTTTATATAGCATAAGTTGTATTTTTTGAAATATTTTGCCTTTATGTTGTTAAGATTACATGATTATTCTCTTGAGAAGAGGGCAGACTATTTCCTGCTTAGTTTTCTTTTCTCTTTCTTAATTTTTAAATTATGAAAATATGATAACACATTTACATATGACTTGGGAGATACAGACCAAAGTTAAATGTAGTTCCAGTGTATATTACAATTATTTTTAAGTAGATAAATTAAGATTTTTAGTTATAGTTTCAATATCAAATTCTCAAAAGTTAATAGAATGAATACATAGAAAAGCAGAAGACTATGTTCAGTTCAGTCGCTCAGTACTGTCCAACTACTTGCGACCCCATGAATCACAGCACGCCAGTCCTCCCTGTCCATCACCATCTCCCAGAGTTCACTCAGATTCATGTCCATTGAGTCCATGACACTATTCAGCCGTCTCATCCTTGGTCGTCCCCTTCTCCTCCTGCCCTCAATCCCTCCCAGCATCAGAGTCTTTTCCAATGAGTCAACTCTTCTCATGAGATGGCCAAAGTACTGGAGTTTCAGCTTTAGCATCATTCCTTCCAAAGAAATCCCAGGGCTGATTGCCTTCAGAATGGACTTGTTGGATGTCCNTCCAACAGTTCAAAAGAATCAATTCTTTGGTGCTCAGCTTTCTTTGGCGCTCAGCTTGCTTACCTTTTGCAGCTTCTGGGGATCACCTGCTTTTTTGCCCCTTGACCCCTTCCTCCATCATCTAAGCCACCAGGGAATCCTCAAAATGCTGCCATGGAAATGCTAAAATCAGTATTCTGATGTACATCTCCAGGCCAGCAACCTAAATGGGCCTTTCCTTCTTTTTGTCCAACTCTCACATCCATACATGACCACTGGAAAAACCATACCCTTGACTAAATGGACCTTTGTTGACAAAGTAATTTCTCTGCTTTTTAATACGCTGTCTAGGTTGGTCACAATTTTCCTTCCAAGGACTGGATCACAGTGGGCCAAAACCAAGGTGTTGGTGGAACCACATTATTTCTGGAAGCTCTCTGGGGCAATCTGTTTGCTTACCTTTTGCAGCTTCTGGGGATCACCTGCTTTTTTGTCCCTTGACCCCTTCCTCCATCATCTAAGCCAGTAGCAGAGCATCTTCTTGTTTCTCTGTGGTTCTGACTCTGCTGCCTCCTCTCACTTTTAAAGATGCCTGTGACATTGGGTCCACTGGATAATCCAGAAAAAACCCATCTCAAGATCCTAAACTTAATTCCACCTGCAGAGTCCCTTTTGCCACCTAAGGTAACTTCAGAGGTTCCAGAGATTAGTGTGTGAGCATTTGGGGAGAGTTGGGACATTCTGCTTACCCAAGGCCCAGAGGCCTCCAGTTGCCAACATTAGGGTGAGATCTCTCACATACGTTCACCTCAGTTCAGTGGAGAATTTGCTACTTGCATAGGGCATCCCAGAAGCCATAGGCACCCTGCAGGAGTCCCGTGCCTGGGCAGGTACCTCTGAAGCTGTCATTCTGGGTGGGTTTTAAGTTTTGTGGCAGGTTGACCCAGTCC
>SJYW01027830.1:105052-167664 GCA_006410735.1 Raphicerus campestris
ATTACTTTACTAGCATGTGAGATGAGTGCAATTGTGCGGTAGTTTGAGCATTCTTTGGCATTGCCTTTCTTTGGAATTGGAATGAAAACTGACTTTTTCCAGTCCTGTGGCCACTGCTGATTTTCCAGATTTGCTGGCATATTGAGTGCAGCGCTTTCACAGCATCATCTTTCAGGATGTGAAACAGCTCCACTGGAATTCCATCACCTCCTCTAACTTTGTTCATAGTGATGCTTTCTAAAGCCCACTTGACTTCACATTCCAAGATGTGTGAGTCTAGATTGGTGATCACATCATCATGATTATCTGGGTCGTGAAGATATTTTTTGTACAGTTCTTCTGTGTATTCTTGCCACCTCTTCTTAATATTTTCTGCTTCTGTTAGGTCCAGACCATTTCTGTCCTTTATCGAGCCCATCTTTGCATGAAATGTTCCCTTGGTATCTCTAATTTTCTTGAAGAGATCTCTAGTCTTTCCCATTCTGTTCTTTTCCTCTATTTCTTTGCATTGATCGCTAAAGAAGGCTTTCTTATCTCTTCTTGCTATTCTTTGGAACTCTGCATTCAGATGCTTATATCTTTCCTTTTCTCCTTTGCTTTTCACTTCTCTTCTTTTCACAGCTATTTGTAAGGCCTCCTCAGACAGCCATTTTGCTTTTATGCATTTCTTTTCCATGGGGATGGTCTTGATCCCTGTCTCCCATACAATGTCACAAACTTCATTCCATAGTTCATCAGGCATTCTATCTATCAGATCTAGTCCCTTAAATCTATTTCTCACTTCCACTGTATAATCATAAGGGATTTTATTTAGATCATACCTGAATGGTCTAGCGGTTTTCCGTACTTTCTTTAAGTCTGAGTTTGGTAATAAGGAGTTCATGATCTGAGCCACAGTCAGCTCCTTGTAGATCTAAAAAGGACCATGAACCAATTCAACATAATTAAGACTTATACAATTTTCACACAACAGTATATTTCTTATCCATTGAAAAATCCCTGCAATCTAACATCTTCCATAAATAAAGTATCAAAACTAAATAAATGTCAGTCAAGTGATTGTTTGATTATTTTGAATCTGATCTCCAAATTATTTGTATACTTGCTTGAGTCACCTTAATTGTTCTAACAATTGACATAAATTTATTGGGAGCTGTTTCTATCCTCATCAAAGTTATATCCCCAAAGAGAATAATATATTTCTTTAAAAATCTGTATTATGAGATAGCATTAGTACAAGCCAAATAAGCAAGACAGATGATAAGTGAA
The DNA here is from genome assembly GCA_006410735.1 of Raphicerus campestris. Lineage (NCBI taxonomy): Eukaryota > Metazoa > Chordata > Mammalia > Artiodactyla > Bovidae > Raphicerus > Raphicerus campestris. Next base: position 106,322 of record SJYW01027830.1, read on the forward strand.
CAAGTAGTTTGACAAAAGAGACATCAGTAAACTGTGTGGTCCTAATGTTCATCACAGGCTTCCCTTGTGGCTCAGATGGTAAAGAATCTGCTTTCAATGCAGGAGACCTGGGTTTGATCTCTGGGTCAGGACAGTCCCCTTGAAAAGGGGATGGATACTGACTCTAGCATTCTTGCCTAGAGAATTCCATGGACAGAAGAGCCTAGGGGCTACTGTCTATGGGCTCGCAGAGTCAGACATGACTGAGAGACTAACACTTCCTATTTTTCAACCTTCATCACAATGTGGGGATTGGTTGGAAGGAAAGGTAGGTGTAGACGAGGGGAATGGTTATTTATGCAATAACATCTTGAGGGCCTGGAAAAACATTTTTAATGTTTGCTAAAAGACCAGTTCAGAAGTATGGAGATTTCTTATAGGAGACTAGTAGAAATAGTTTAGCAAACAATTTTTTATTTGATCATGGGAGAGTCTTGAACATCTTGTTTTGACAGAATTGTATTTTATAGATAATAATAAAGCATGAAGTACTAGACCTGAAAATCAGCCTCAACTGAGGGTATTTTAGGAAGACTTCTGTGGCAATAGTGTTGAGGATGAGTTGAAGAATGATGAGCTTGGAGACAGAGAGATGAGGAAACTGCAGAAATGTGGGCAAGATATGAGAGAGGCCAGGACTAGCTTGGTGAGAATGGACTTTCCCTTCCGGGCTACCTTCTCATCACCTGTGTGATGGTGACAGACATTATTCATTTGTCTTCAGAATAAAATACATTTTGGCATATATACCACTGAACTTTCAAAGTTTTAGGCAGTAAGAGGAATTAAATCTAGATTGACAAAGTTAACATCAATGAAATGTCAGAGTTGTCAGAACTCCATGTGATCATCAAGAGTTCTCTAATTTTGCGGTTGAAGATGCACATGGCATCAGCTGCAGAAAGGGGCTTACTATTATCATCCAGGTGGCTGGAGGCCCATGAAGAGGTGTTGGTCAGAATGAAGTAGTTAATTAAAGGAAGGTTGAGGAGTTGGAAAGATACAGGGAGGGTTCAATAGATTTGTTCTTGCATGGTAAGTAGGAGAATGTGGGAAGTTTCAAAAAAGTTAAAAATGAGAGACTACAATATGGTGGGAACAGAGGTAGCAGGAAGGAGCTGGTGGAGACTGACAGGCTTCTCTTGGCTTTATGCTGTGAGCTAATTACATCTTAACTGGCCATTCAATTTCCTGCAAAAAATTTTAATTGGTAAGCAACCCCCACCCAGTCCTGTTTTCTAAAGAGTTGGTTTTTAGTTACATTAAATGTCTAATATATGAAATGCTTATCATCCTAAAATAGCCAACTTAATGTGTGTAGCACAAGCTTAAGCATTAATTTTTTTTTATTTTGTAACAAAAACAAAAACAAAAACAAAACAAAACAAACCCTTGGAGGTTACTGAGATTAAAAATAGTAGCAGTCTTATTTTTTTGAAAAGGTAAATGCTTTAGCTTTTTGCTTTTTTTCCACTCTTATCTATGATCCACCACCAAATGTAATATAGCGGACCAAAATGTCATTTATTTAAGCATTTTCCATTACCTGGAAGAAAAAAATATATTGAGTTTCACAATTTGATGAACAGAACTCATACTGCACAACACTTAGAAGCAAATGAAATTCAATATAATATGTCAGGTTTCAAGTTTAAAGATATGTGGCATTCAGTTTATTCCTTCTATGTAAATATACCACACATTTCAAAAACCAAAATGAAAAGAGCAAGCCTAAGATAAATTTTAATGCATAGTCTAGCAAGAGACATTTTATTTTGTATTTTTCTTTGTACTTTTTATTATAACATAGGTGAGGGCTCATAATAACTTGTGCTTTCAAACAATCATCTTTTCTCTAATTTCTTTGTAATTTTAAAATTAAAAAATGTGATTTTAAAGCTGTTAGCATAGAATTTTGGAGACAGCACAGGCTTTAGTGTGCTGATCCCATCCTTAACTATATATATGCTACATCATTAATTATATATTATCACAACTATATAAAATTTATTTATATATTAGATATGATGTACTAATTTCTAAACACATATTCATATCATTATTATATGTTGCAAATAAACAATGTATAATAATTATATATATTTTAAATTATACTTTGTATATTGTATACATCGAGTGGAGACATCACTTTGCCAACATAGGTCCATCTAGTCAAAGCTATGGTTTTTCTAGTAGTCAAGTGTGGATGTGAGAGTTGGACCATAAAGAAGGCTGAGTGCCAAAGAACTGATGTTTTCAAATTGTGGTGCTGGAGAACACTCTTGAGAGTCCCTTGGACAGCATGGAGATCAAACCAGTCAAATTAAAGGAAATAAATCCTGAATATTCACTGGAAGGACTGATGCTAAAGCTGAATCTCCAATATTTTGACCACGTGATGCAGAGCTGACTTATTGGAAAAGACCCTGATGCTGGGAAAGATTGAGGGCAGGAGGAGAAGGGGACAACAGAGGATGAGATGGTTAGATAGGATCACTGACAGGAGTTTGAGCAACCTCAAGGAGATAGTGAAGGAAAGGAAAGCCTGGCATGCTGCAGCTCACGGGGTCACAAAGAGTTGGACACAACTTAGTGACTGAACAACAACAATAATTATATATTTTCTAATTATTATATGTATATGAAATCTTGAGAAATTTAATTCTAACACTTTTAAACTTTATCTGTCTCCTTTCCAAATGAAGTCCTCATACCAATGTGATAGAATTTAAGTGTAGGAGTGCATCCAAAGCAAAGCACTAGCAAATATCAGGACCACGATTAGTGTAATTTGAAGATACTTTTATTTACTTCTTGTTCTCCTTAAATCTCACAGACAGTGTTACAAATAATTTCTCCCCACAGTCAACACAGTAGCAAATTAAAATGCCCTCAGGACTCTATTGATAAGGTCAAAGCTTGAAGACATTGCTGCAATGAAAATATTATGAATTGGTTTGTACTTGTTTATTCACCTCAAATCTACAGACCCATATGTGATAATAATTGGGAGCACTGGGAGTCATGTTCTATCTACTTTAATTTTTAGGTCTGTAAGATGTGGTCTAGGGTGTAAGTGACTTCTCCAGTTTCACAGAACTACATATACATTAGTTTGCTGTTTGTTTTTAATAGCTATACAGATTTTCAGATATATCTGTACAATAATGCAATGCAAAGATATTATAGTATTTTCAGAAAATTAGAGTTGCAAATTCAGTCTTAAATTCTCAGAGAGGTGACTACTTCATCAATTCATACATATAGACAGGTAATTCTGTTAGTAAAATCTGGCTTTGTTCGAATTATAGAATTTTTATAATTATAATTCAGTGTATTAATTGTTATAGTGAACGTGCAGGATGTAGAATACATGGGGTTTACAAAACCAAGTGTATTTGTTCTCATCCAAAAATGTTATCCTAATATCTGTGACAAGATAGCTATAAAAATAGATATAGGGCTCTAGAGTTAGTCAATGAAGAATCCTGGGCATGGTGGAGCCTGGTAGGCTGCCATCTGTGGGATCGCACAGAGTTGAACATGACTGAAGTGACTCAGAAGCAGCAGCAGCAGCAGCAGCAGCAGCAGCAGCAGCAGCAGAGTTAGGCAAAAATGAATTCTATATATGGTGGTGGGGGGGATGCAAGTGATATCTCATTTTGGATCAATGTATTAGTCAAGTCAGGTTGCCAAAACAAAATACCACAGAATGAGTGGCTTAAACAATAGAAATGCATTTTCTCACAGTTTTGGGGGCTGAAAATCCAAGATGAAGTTTATGCGGAATTGGCTTTCTGATCAGAGTTCTTTTTTGCAGGTCTCCTCTTTGAACTCACATGGCCTTTTCTCTGAGTGCTTACAAAGATCTCTCTCTCTTCCTTTTTTTATAAGACCAGCATGGATAAGTTTGGATAGGGACCCTGTCTTTATGATCACATTTAACCTTAATAACCTCCTAAAGACCCTATTAGGGGCTTCCCGGAAGGCACTAGCAGTAAAGAATCTGCCTGCCAATGCAGGAGATGTAAGAGATGTGGATTCGATCCCTGAGGTGGGAAGATCCCCTAATGGAGGGCATGACAACCCACTCCAGTATTCTTGCCTAAAGAATTCCATGGACAGAGGAGCCTGGAGGGCTATGGTCCATAGGTTTGCAAAGAGTCAGACACAACTGAAGCAACCTAGCATGCATGCATGCACGCAAAGACCCTATTACCTCCAAATACACCAGATATTAGGGCTTCAACATATGAATTTGGGGGGAACATAGTCTGCAGCAATCAGGAAAGGTTAGGTAAAGAACACACCACTTGGGAAAGAGTGGAAGCATACATAAGAATGTAGGACATGGGTGTGGAAGTCTTACTCAAAACTAAGGAGAAGAAAGACCAGGAATGAATAGTAACTTGAAAGTTCAGGGATATTTGTAGAATAGCAAATATTACAACACTGGTGTAGCACAGAATGTGTGTTGAGGAGCAGCAGAGAATAAATGGGAAATCATACTATCTATGTTATATGTTGAAGGACCATGAAGCTGAGTGTGAAGAATTTATATAATTTAAACCACACAATGAAGTTGTCAGTATGTTTGAAAAAGAAAGTTACTATTCGATCTTCACATTGGAAATAGTCCTAAGATGAGGTGTTTAGGATAGATTCAAGTGAGAAGAGTCTGCGGTATAGGAAACAGATTTGGAAAAGTATTGTAACAGACTTTATTGAGATTAAATAACATCATGGCTGAGATATTTGTTTTATTTCCTTTTCACTACCAAAATGCCTGACAACATGACTCATACCTTTACTGTTTAAACAATTTAATTTCCACTTACACCTCTCCATAGAAATCTCTCCTTTAAATTTAATGGCTGGTTCTTAGTCCCCAAATTTACAGGTCTTTTCTAACTTATCCTTGGCTTCTCTTCAGTCTCAGTGAGTTATTTTGTCCCAAACTCACTTTCACTTTCATCAAGAGGCTCTTTAGTTCTTTGCTTTCTGCCATAAGGGTGGTGTCATCTGTGTATCTGAAGTTACTGATATTTATCCCAGCAATCTTGATTCCAGCTTGTGCTTCAGTGAAAGAGGAGAGTGAAAAAGTTGGCTTAAAACTCGACATTCAGAAAATGAAGATCATGGCATCTGATCCCGTCACTTGATGGGAAATAGATGAGGAAACAGTGGAAACACTGACAGACTTTATTTTTTTGGGCTCCAAAATTACTGCAGATGGTGACTGCAGCCATGAAATTAACAGACGCTTGCTCCTTGAAGTTGCTCAGTCATGCCCGACTCTTTGCCACCCTGTGGACTGTAGCCCACCAGGCTCCTCCACCCATGGGATTCTCCTGGCAATAATACTGGAGTAGGTTGCCATTTCCTTCTACAGGGGTTCTTCCCAACCCAGGGATCGAACCCAGGTCTCCCACATTGCAGGCAGATGCTTTAAACTCTGAGCCACCAGGGAAAGAAAAGTTATGACCAATCTAGACAACATATTAAAAAGGAGAGATATTACTTTGTCNGAATAAATGGGAAATCATACTATCTATGTTATATGTTGAAGGACCATGAAGCTGAGTGTGAAGAATTTATATAATTTAAACCACACAATGAAGTTGTCAGTATGTTTGAAAAAGAAAGTTACTATTCGATCTTCACATTGGAAATAGTCCTAAGATGAGGTGTTTAGGATAGATTCAAGTGAGAAGAGTCTGCGGTATAGGAAACAGATTTGGAAAAGTATTGTAACAGACTTTATTGAGATTAAATAACATCATGGCTGAGATATTTGTTTTATTTCCTTTTCACTACCAAAATGCCTGACAACATGACTCATACCTTTACTGTTTAAACAATTTAATTTCCACTTACACCTCTCCATAGAAATCTCTCCTTTAAATTTAATGGCTGGTTCTTAGTCCCCAAATTTACAGGTCTTTTCTAACTTATCCTTGGCTTCTCTTCAGTCTCAGTGAGTTATTTTGTCCCAAACTCACTTTCACTTTCATCAAGAGGCTCTTTAGTTCTTTGCTTTCTGCCATAAGGGTGGTGTCATCTGTGTATCTGAAGTTACTGATATTTATCCCAGCAATCTTGATTCCAGCTTGTGCTTCAGTGAAAGAGGAGAGTGAAAAAGTTGGCTTAAAACTCGACATTCAGAAAATGAAGATCATGGCATCTGATCCCGTCACTTGATGGGAAATAGATGAGGAAACAGTGGAAACACTGACAGACTTTATTTTTTTGGGCTCCAAAATTACTGCAGATGGTGACTGCAGCCATGAAATTAACAGACGCTTGCTCCTTGAAGTTGCTCAGTCATGCCCGACTCTTTGCCACCCTGTGGACTGTAGCCCACCAGGCTCCTCCACCCATGGGATTCTCCTGGCAATAATACTGGAGTAGGTTGCCATTTCCTTCTACAGGGGTTCTTCCCAACCCAGGGATCGAACCCAGGTCTCCCACATTGCAGGCAGATGCTTTAAACTCTGAGCCACCAGGGAAAGAAAAGTTATGACCAATCTAGACAACATATTAAAAAGGAGAGATATTACTTTGTCAACAAAGGTCTGTCTAGTCAAAGCTATGGTTTTTCCAGTAGTCATGTATGGATGTGAGGGTTGGACTATAAAGAAAGCTGAGCACCAAAGAATTGATGATTTTGAACTGTGGTATTGGAGAAGACTCTTGAGAGTCCCTTGGACTACAAGTAGTTCCAACCAGTCAATCCTAAAGGAAATCAGTCCTGAATATTCATTGGAAGGACTGATGCTGAAGCTGAAGCTCCAATACTTTGGCCACCTGATTGGAAGAACTGACTCACTGGAAAAGACACTGATGCTGGGAAAGATTGAAGGTTGGAGGAGAAGGGGACGACAGAGGATGAGATGATTGGATGGCATCGCTGACTCGATGGACATGAGTTTGAGTAAGTTCTGGGAGTTGGTGATGGACAGGGAAGACTGGCGTGCTGCAGTCCATGGATCTGCAAAGAGTTGGACACAACTGAGCAACTGAACTGAACTGAAACTCACTTTGGGAACTTCTCTCTCCTTCCTTGCTTCCTATACCACTGTCACCATAACTTGTTCATTTTTCAAACCTGCAGAATGCCTGTTTGTCTAGGGTTTTCATTTGGACTTTGTTACCTTCCACCCATTGGTAAAACCACCCGTACTCTACTTTGAGGGTTACCACAAAGTTAACTTCATCCATAATTACCTGCCATATGAATTGCACCTGTATCTCAAGCCAGGAGTTTTAGCCAGATATTTGAATAGAGTAGAATTCAGGATCCAGTTCAATTTATGGATACATAACAAAACCTCAAAGACAATGAACAGACTAGAATGGATGAGAATCTGACATTCACAGGTTGTTTTTACAATTTTCTATTGAAACATAGTTTTTTTCCTCAGTCTAATTACCCTCATTTTAATCAAATATGATCACAGTAAGACTAATTTGTTTGAAGAATAAATTGAATCTCATTAAACTTGGCCTAATTATTTATATATGTGCAGCAAGAGTAGTGATTGACCATATAATGCTTTATAAAAATCAACCTTGCAGAATTTATCACAATGAATCTTAGATTGAACTTTTAAGACACACATAATATCATACATCCATAACATACATGCATAGACATACAGAAACATACAGAAATATACAGACAGAAAGCAAACAGAAATCTTACAGCTTTCATTTAAAAATTTTAGCCATAAGATGGGCACAATAATGCAAAGCTGACTAGTTTATAAAAGAACAGTGGAATATAGATTGTGTTCTGGCAGATGGCATAACTTACATATAACCGCTTATATGCCTTTAATCTTTTACTAATATTTGTGGAGCTTTTTAATATTTTTCATTCACCTAGTTTTCAAATAGCTTTTCCTTTTTTTCTTTTTCTTCTGATAATGGATGGCTCTCAGTTCCTGAAGAAATTTGGGTAAAGCATTTACATCTCAAAAGCACTGGGAAGGAATTTGAGTTCCCCCAAGGACCTTTGTTACTGAAATCCAGAATTTTAATAGTACCTACAAGCTTTTTAAGATGACAGGGTTGGGGATTGGTTAAAAAAAAAAAAAAGAGAGATAGAAGGGCTTTGAGCTTTGAACTGTTTCTAAAGCTGCATTTCTGTTCTTGTGAAAACTTGATTCTTAAGAAGAGTGCAGGTGGCGCTAGTGGTAAAGAACTTGCGTGCCAGTGCAGGAGATGTAACAGACTATAGTTCAATCTCTGGGTCAAGGAAAGATCCTCTGGGGGAGGAAATGGCAATCCACTCCTGTATTCTTGCCTGGAGAATTCCACGGACAGAGGAGCCTGCTGGCTACAGTCCATGGGGTTGGAAACTGTCCAAAGCGACTGAAGCAACAGCACCGACGCATGCAAGAACAGTACCCTTATTTATCTATTTTGAAAAAATTTCTCAAGGAACTGAGTTGCAACCTGAACGTTACCTAAGCTGATCTGCCATCTAGTTACTTACTCTTCAGTTTGCTTCTTCCTTGGTAAGAATTCTTACCTTTGTCTGCAGAGTGAGTGGGATGTCCCAGAGACTTTCTTTGGCCCCAGAAACTGCAGGAAAGGAAAAATAACCCTCCCTCTACCCTTCACAGAGATGCTTGACCTATCCGTTTTCCTGAGGGGCTGCTTCTAAATGGACACAGTTATGAGTTTTCTCGGTTACAAGGTCTCCGCTGAGACCACTGTGATCCAAGATCATCTTTGGTAGTAACCTACTGTTCAGGCTTAAAATCAAATTTTAGTCCCCTGAGGTCTCAGGTGGGCCCAGCCCACTCTTAGTCAGACCTGGTCTGAGGCTGGAACCATTCTGACCCAGGCCCCGTCAGAACTGGAACCCGGACTGCTTTCTGTGTTGGACCAGGTCCGACCGTGGAACTAGTCCGGTTTCTAAAGTAGACCTAAGCCAACTCCAGGCAGTTTCAAGCCCCAGTTTTCAGAAAATGTTCAGACTTTTGTCGAAATGTGAATGCTCCTGACGCAAAGATGCTAAACGAGGACCGGGATCCGAAGGGAGGGGACATTCCCACGACCTCCGCAGGCCACGAGGAGGCAGCAGCTCCGCAGGTAACTCCTCCTGATCGCTCGGGGTTCCTGGGGGCCCTTGGGGTCCCTTTGGCTTGTTTTTCTGGTGATAGAACTTTTAAAATATAAACGGAGGCATATTAAAACTTTTAAGAGTTTATTTGATTAAAAATCCATTCTAGTAAGGTAGCAGCACCTGGAAGAGGTTAGGTTCACTCCACTGAATGAGCGTAGTCATGTCCGACTCTTTGCGACCCAGTGAATTGCTGCACACCAGGCCTCGCTGTCCATAACCAACTCCCGGAGTTCACTCAAACTCAGGTCCATCGAGTCGGTGATGCCATCTCATCTCATCTCATCTCATCTCATCCTCTGTCGTCCCCTTCTCCTCCTGCCCCCAATCCCTCCCAGCATCAGAGTCTTTTCCAGTGAGTCAACTCTTCACATGAAGTGGCCAAAGTACTGCAGTTTCAGCTTTAGCATCATTCCTTCCAAAGAAATCCCAGGATTGATCTCCTTCAGAATGGACTGGTTGGATCTCCTTGCAGTCCAAGGGACTCTCAAGAGTCTTCTCCAACACCACAGTTCAAAAGCATCAATTCTTCGGTGCTCAGCCTTCTTCACAGTCCAACTCTCACATCTGTACAGGACCACTGGAAAAACTATAGCCTTGACTAGACGGACCTTTGTTGGCAAAGTAATGTCTCTACTTTTGAATATGCTATCTAGGTTGGTCATAACTTTCCTTCCAAGGATCTAAGTGTCTTTTAATTTCATGGCTGCAATCACTATCTACAGTGATTTTGGAGGCCCCCCCCCCATAAAGTCTGCCACTGTTTCCACTGTTTCCCCATCTATTTCCCATGACGTGATGGGATCAGATGCCATGATCTTAGTTTTCTGAATGTTGAGCAGGTTTGAAAAGCTGGTACAATTTTGGTGCAGTCTTTAAGGAAAATAATGCATAGTTTTGAGTACGTAAAGGGCGTGTGTAATGGGTTCTGAAGCTTAGGCTTCCTGGTCTTCATGGAGGTTCAAGGGATTTCTGAAGTATAATATGACTTACAAATGTGGAACCGTCTTAGGTAATGGTTCAGCTTATTGAAGTATTTAAACAGCAAGAGCCGCAGACTCTGTTTCGGTTAGGGTATATTGAAGTGGGTTGCCATTCCCTTCTCCAGGGCATCTTCCTGACTAGGGATCAAACCGTTGCAGGTAGATTCTTTACCGTCTGAGCCACCAGGGAAGCCTTTCCTGTGCAAAGCCTGACTCTTTTTGAGCCTCTGAGAGCTCTGAGCAAGTAGAACAGATAAAGCGAGGGTTATGGTTTACAGAGTGCTGGCCCTGGCAGTTTGTTTACTGGGTGGTCGCCACCACTACCCCCAGTTCACTTTTCATTGTCTCTTAAAGTATTTCCCAAGTGTTATGATCCTATAACTTGAAGGAATCCAGTTGTTGTGGTTCCGTAGTATAGATTCCAGAAGTCTCTTCTTATAACCAATTTAGATTTAATGAAGTTTTTCTGAAAGGTTTTTATTCTTATGTTTTGCATGAAAAAAAAATAGTGTGGTTCAAATTGATAAAGACTTAAGAAATGCTAGCATATTATATCTTACTGGAACTTATCTTGTTATTGATGTCTCGACTTCCTGCTGCTCTGCTTCTTGCTTTGATGATCTGGTATTATTTTATTTTGATGTTTTCATCCTCATATTTGGGGCACATTTGGCAGTCAAGCTATAATTAAGTAGATGTTTTTCATATGTAAATATCCATGTGATTATTACATTAAACTATTATATTTATTCTGGAAGGAAGTGAAAAATTCAAAAGTTTGGAGAAAATAGCAAGATTTCAAAATCTTTCTCTCTGCGTAAATGAATTTTTTAATATAAAGATACCAATAGATAAGTCCCTTTCTGTTTCAGATCATTCCAGTTCACGCTCCCCTGTTGAGGTTCTGTGTTAGAAGTAATAAAAATGCAAGGGACATTCACTATGCAATTATGTTTCTGAGTAAATATGTATTATACTGTTGGTCCCCACAAAAGAAAATATTATTCTGTGATATTTTGTGTTCCGAATTTATAAACAAGGCTTAGATTAGATGAAAGGTTAAAGAAGAAAGAGTTAAATTAAAACAAATTATTTTAGGGGCTTGTTTGATCTTAGAATATGATTCCATCTTTTTCTTTATTTTTGTTTCTGTTCTCCCCCTGGCAAAATGGCATCTTCAGGTGTTAGTGTCATTTCAAATGACAGTGAAATATGATCTCTTTTTCCTGTTTCCATATTCCTGCTTCCCCTGTGCCATGGTAAACAATTATATAGTGCCATGGTAAACAATTATATAGTGTTTCATCTGTATCCTTATTTTGCATGAGTTCTTGAGAAACATAGTAGCATTCTGGGTATCTGTTTTTAAAGTTTGTTACATTTATTTGTAAAATTTGCAAAGCTATAGAATTGTTGAAAGGTGAGTAAAATGAAGAATTTAGATTAGCAGTTGTTAGCATGTCCTCTTTGGTCTATCATCTTCTTAGTCTTCTCTTGGTAGTTGCAAAGCCTCTCCAAGATCCTCTGGGATGTGTAGAGAATATGAGGATCAGCTCAGGTGTTCAGGCATGTGACACCACCGTGGAGCTTGGTTCTCTGAACCTACCTGGACAGCCAACAAGTGGCATATAGGTGTTGGGAGAAAAAAGCTGATCTTTAAAGGAGGGGCTGATGGGTGGTGACTGCAAAAGAGGACAGAAGAATATAACCTTTGACAAAGAACTAATATTATTACAGCAGCAGTCAGTCTTGTTGTGAAAGAATCATTTTAAAACCTTATTTTGATATTAAAACTTCAGAATAAAGGTAAAAATGGGTGAGGTTATCCTTCTGAACATTGCTGCCTCAGTGTGCCAAATTGTCTAGGCTGATCTTAGAAAGAGGCACATGGTAAGAGGATAATTGTTAAAAAGGAAGAATCTGTAACTCAGTTTTCACAACTGCATTTACTGAAAAAATAAGGACAGATATAAGGTTCATTCATAAGTTATGTTCAACATTTTCTGGAAATATGGGGAAATCTTCATTTGAGGTATACTTTCTTACTGTAAAATTTTTTGACCATTCTTTTATTGAAGTACAGTTAATTTATAATGTAAAACTTTAAATATGCACTTACACCTGGGAAAAGCTAACTGTATTTTTTCCTCTATTTTAATTAACACATGAAAAGAAATAAGTGAAAGTGCTGGTTGCTCAGTAGTGTCTGAGTCCTTGTGGCTGCATATACTGGAGTCCACCAGATTCCTCTGTCCATAGAATTCTCCAGGTAAGGATACTGGAGTGGGTAGCTGTTCCCTTCTCCAGAAGATCTTCCTGACCCAGGAACTGAGCCCTGTCTCCTACACTGCAGGCAGATTCTTTACTGTCTGAGCTACCAGGGAAGCCCCATTTAATGTAGTGTTTTTTCCATAACCCATTGAGCCTTTGAATGAGTCAAAGTTCTATTCATGACACGACTAGTTACAAGGACAAGGTTTCCATGTCCATTTCTTTTGTAAAATTGGAATCATCTGCTGGGAACTCTTAGGAAACAAAACTAGGATGTGTGTTGCACCAGTTTCTTCTGTCCATGGGATTCTCCAGGCAAGAATACTGGAGTGGGTGGCCATTTTCTACTCTGGGGAATCTTCCTGACCTAGGGATCGAACCTGAGTCTCCTGCATTGCTAGATGGATTCTTTACTGCTGTGCCACCTGGGAGGCCACCAAACTAGGATATCTAGGTATTAATGTAATGTGCCTGGAAGGTGAGGTGAACATAATTCAGAAGCATAGCTACTCCCACTTTATGAGCCACTCATGACAAATGTCATGTTTTGCTATAACCTTTAGCCTAAATTGGAGAAATGATAGATTTAATGAGAGAAAAGTTGTTTAACATACACATTAGAGCATTATATACAGTTATGCTTTGGTATTTATTCCCCAGTACTTGCTCCTCATAGTGGTTTCTGGGATATTTTTAGAAGAATGTAAACTGAGTGGTCTTAATAAAAAATCGTTCATGATAAAAAGAGAAATATTCAATTGAAGGGTTTAAATAAATTATTACACAGATAAAAGTTAACATTTCATATTTATGTATTGTTTTACACTGTAGATATATATTACTAAAATAGTGTAGTAAATAGTGTGAGGGGGCATTATACTTCATCTACATCCCTAAAATTTAATCTCTTTAAATTGATCCAAAAATTGCATTAGGAAAAGAACAGATCATATAATATTCAGATTCCCATTAAATTTATCCATTTAGAAAATAATAGACTAATTAGAACCTTAAAAATTATCTTTATGAGTTATATATTTGTTGAAAATCACAATTCATTGGAGGTATAATCATATACATATATATAGTTTTCAAATAATTTTTTCAAATAATGTATTCCAGGGGTTCATCTTCTTGTCACTTGGTGTTGTACAGTGAGTGTGTAATCTCCTTGGTTCTGTCTCGCTGCAGCAAAGATTTGAAACAGCAGAACAGTGTCACACCTCAGTTACAGCTCAGTTTTATTTGGCAAGCAAAGGAAAATAAATCCTCAAGGTATGAGGGTGGGCTGACCCAAAAGAAGAGAGGGGCTCAATTTTGGCCCCTCTTTATATATATTTTTTCTCCTCTCCCTGAGTCTGCCCTATGCAAATTGGGCTAGCCAGGAGGGCTGTTTGTTTCACCTGAGTTTCTCACTCTGGTCCTCAGATTTTCTTTTGTTTCATTTTCACAGGCTTTTCCTTTCTTTGTCTTTTAGCCACCACCATTTTGGACTCCTTTTTCCTACTCTAACTGCCTAGCAATATCATTTTAGAGCAAATTCTAGAATATTCCAGTAATTTTTGCTTATTTCCAGTCTAGTTTGAAATTTCTATCTCATACTTTTCAAAGTTCCTTCTCTCTACTATATTAAAATAGGCTTCAGTTTGAACTCTTACTTAAGGTTGAAGAGTGTGTTTGTGAGAGAGAGAGAGGAGAGAACATATATGTTTATCTAAGTGAAAGAAGTTTAAAAGTTCCCTGCATTATCATATCCCACATGGAATGTTGTTTGTGGCCTGGAGAATAAAAGATGGAATATTCAAATTCAAGGATACTACAGGGTCAAGTTAACAGAAATATACCTGAGTAGGGTGAATAATTAAAACAATTGTTAATGTTTTACACCCCCAAAAGATGTCCTTTTCATTATAGGGGAATGGAATGCAAAAGTAGGAAGTCAAGTGACACCTGGAGTAACAGGCAAATTTGGCTTTGGAGTACAAAAATGAAGCAGGGGAAAGGCTAACAGGGTTTGCCAAGAGAACGCACTGGTCATAGCAAACACTCTCTTCCAACAAAACAAGAGAAGACTCTACACATGGACATCATCAGATGGTCAGTACTGAAATCAGATTAATAATATTCTTTGCAGACAAAGATGGAAAGGCTCTATACAGTCAGCAAAAATAAGACTTTGAGCTTATTGTGGCTCAGATCATGAACTCCTTATTACCAAATTCAGACTTAAATTGAAGACAGTAGGGAAAACCACTAGACAACTCAGGAATGACCTAAATCAAATCCTTTAGGATTATACAGTGGAAGTGACAAATAGATTCAAGGGATTAGATCTGATAGACAGAGTGCCTGATAAACTAGAGACAGAGGTTCATGACATTGTATAGGAGGCAGTGATCAAGACCATCCCCAAGAAAAAGAAATGCAAAAAGGCAAAATGTTTGTCTGAGGAGCCCTTACTAATAACTGAGAAAAGAGAAGTGAAAGGCAAAGGAAAAATGGAAAGATACTCCCATTTGAATGCAGAGTTCCAAAGAATAGCAAGGAGAGATGAGAAAGCCTTCCCTCAGTGATCAATGCAAGGAAATAGAGGAAGACAATAGAATGGGAAAAACTAGAGATCTCTTCAAGAAAATTAGAGATACGAAGGTGACATTTCATCCAAAGATGGGCTCAATAAAGGACAGAAATGGCATGGACCGAACAGAAGCAGAAGATATTAAGAAGAGATGGCAAGAATACACAGAAGAACTATACAAAAAAGATCTTCATGACCCAGATAATCATGATGATGTAATCACTCACCTAGAGCCAGACATCCTGGAATGTGAAGTCAAGTGGGCCTTAGGAAGGAAGCATCACTGCCAAGAAAGCTACTAGAGGTGATAAAATTCCAGTTGAGCCATTTCAAATTCTAACAGATACTGCTATCAAAGTGTTGCACTCAATATGCCAGCAAATTTGGAAAACTCAGCAGTGGCCACAGGACTGGAAAAGGTCAGTTTCATTCCAATCCCAAAGAAATGTAGTGCCAAAGAATGTTCAAAGTGAAAGTGAAGTCATTCAGTCATGTCTGACTCTTTTTGACCCCATGGACTATAGCCCACCAGACTCCTCTGTCCATGGGATTCTCCAGGCAAGAATACTGGAGTGGGTTGCCATTTCCTTCTCCAGGGGATCTTCCTGACCCAGGGATCCAACCCAGGTCTCCTGCATTGCAGGCAGATGCTTTAACCTCTGAGTCACCAGGGAAGTCCAAACTGCTGCACAGTTGCACTCATCTGACACACTAGCAAAGTAATGCTCAAAATTCTCTGAACCAGGCTTCAACAGTACATGAATTGTGAACTAGATGTTCAAGCTGGTTTTAGAAAAGGCAGAGGAACCAGAGATCAAATTGCCAGCATCTGTTGGATCATCAAAAAAGCGAGAGGGTTCCAGAAAATCATCTACTTCTGCTTGACTATGCCAAAGCCTTTGACTGTGTGAATCACAACAAACTGTGGAAAATTCTTAGAGAGAAGGGAATACCAGAGCACCTGACCTACCTCCTGAGCAAGCTGTATGCAGGTCAAGAAGTAACAGTTAGAACTAGACATGGAACAACAGACTGGTTCCAAATTGGGAAAGGAGTACGTCATGCCTGTATATTGTCACCCTGCTTATTTAACTTTTCTGCAGAGTACATCATGTGAAATGTTGGGCTGGATGAAGCACAAGCTGTAATCAAGATTGCTAGCAGAAATATCAATAATGTCAGATACGCAGATGATACCACCCTTATGGTAGAAAGTGAAGAAAAACTAAAGAGTCTCTTGATAAAAGTGAAAGAGGAGAGAAAAAGTTGGCTTAAACTCAGTTTTCAGAAAACTAAGATCATAGCATCTGGTCCCATCACTTCATGGAAAATAGATGGGGAAACAGTGGAAACAGTGTCAGACTTTATTTTCTTGGGCTCCAAAATCACTGCAGATTGTGACTGCAGCCATGAAATTAAAAGACACTTGCTCCTTGGAAGAAAAGTTATGACCAACATAGATAGCATATTAGAAAGCAGAGACATTACTTTATGAACAAAATCCATATAGTCAAGGCTGTGGTTTCTTTAGTAGTCATGTATGGATGTGAGAGTTGGACTATAAAGAAAGCTGAGCAATGAAGAATTGATTCTTTTGAACTGTGGTATTGGAGAAGACTCTTGAGAGTCCCTTGGCCAGCAGGGAGATCCAACCAGTCAATCCTAAAGGAATTCCATCCTGAATACTCACTGGAAGCTGAAACTCCAATGTTTTGGCCATGTGGTGTGAAGAACTGTCATTGGAAAAGACCCTGGTGCTAGGAAATATTGAAGGTGGTAAGGGAAGGGAAAGAGAGAGGATGAGATGGTTGGATGGCATCACTGACAAAATGGACATGATTTTGCTTAAGCTCTGTGAGTTGGTGATGGACAGGGAAACCTGGTGTGCTGCCATCCATGGGGTGGCAAAGAGTTGGACATGACTGAGTGACTGAAATTAACTGAACAATGTTTTACAGCTCATATTAGGAAGAAGAAACATCTCAATGTAGATTTTGCTTATATTTTTAAGATATGAAGAACCAAAATTTTAAAACTTAAAAATAATTGCAGACATATTTTTCTAGGTCTGTATTAATAAAAAGTACTCTTCTAATGAATTTTACTTTAATCATCTTTAAAAATCTCCAGGAAAGACCATCTTATTTTCTTGTTTTGTTTTAGATTAGTGCGTCTGTGAAGTTTCTGGATGAGTTTACCATCTGAATCAATAGACTGAGTAGGGCAGGTTGCTCTCCCCAATGTGAGTGTGCCTCCCTAAGGAAGAGAATCTTCCTGCCTGACTGTCTGGAGCTGGGAGACTTGTTGTTTTTCACAGCCTTTGGAAGCAAAGGGAAACAGCTGCTCCTCTAGGGTCTGAAATCTGCTGGCTTTCATACTGGAGCTTGTATTGTTGGGTTTCTTGCTTTTCAGGCCTTTGAACTTGGACTAGAACTAAAACATAAACACCCCTGGGTTTTCAGATTGCTTGCAGATCTTGGGACTTCTTAACTTCTCTAATTACCAATCACTTTTAATAAGTTTTCATTCTATACAGTATGTACATCCTATGGACTCTGTTAGTTGCCAGGAATGGGTTCAGTTAGATGCCAGGAAAAGACAAAATGGCCAAATCCTAAGCACTTTCAAGGTAGTGAGCATTATTACCAAATAATTTCATAAATTCAAAAATATTTTAAATTTTTCCCAGATGTCAAAAGGAAACTCATTCTTATTTTTTTTCTAGTTTTTTCAGAAGGAGATAATGTTTTAGAGTAAGGTAATACGAGTTCCCAAGTATTCTTTACCATATGCTTTCCATATTAGCTATTTAATCCTAATAGTTTAACTTGAACTTTCCCAGGTTTCAATTTGAGCCAGAATTTTAATCTTTGCATTGATAGAATAATTCTCTATCTTAATGAAAATTCAGATTTCATGCTATTTTAAAAATGGGAATATTTTAAATTTGCATTTTGGAGAGATATGGCCCTACAATGAGCAAAACCATAAAAGAGTTGGAAAAAGTTTCCGACTTCTGCGTAACAAAAAATAAGTCTGTAGTTCACATTCTGTTGCTGATGTCAGCCAAGTCAGTAACCTTTAATGTTTCACTATGTTTCTGAATTTATAATAATGAGACTTTACTCTTTTCTGGAACTTTTTTTTCCTGCCTCAGGAAGGTAGGCTTCACTTCCCTCTCGGTGTATTTCTATACCACTCACTGGCCTATGTAACTGTGCTTGCTGTTCTTAGCTGCTCAGTCGTGTCTGACTTTGCAACTCCAGGGATTGTGTAGCCTCCAGGCTCCTCTGTCCATGGGGATTCTCCAGGCAAGAATACTGGAGTGGGTTGCCATTTCCTTCTACAGGGGATTGTCCCAACGTAGGGACAAACCCAGGTTTCCCACATTTCAGGCAGATTCTTTACCATCTGAGCGAGCAGGGAAGCCCTTTATAGTTAGAGGTCTTTATATGTTTTGTGTCCTGTGTACCTCAGGGGAGCTGGGGTTTCTCGAGGTAGCATTCATGCTCTCTCTCTGTTCCCTATCTCCAGAGACCAGCAGAGATGGGCCCACATTAGATGTGCCAGACATGCTGCTGGCACTAACCTGAATGGGAAAGATCCCTTCAAGTCATGACAGTGGGGTTAGGAGACCTACAAAACACTTGCGATTTAGTAAAAGCATCTCCCACTACTCTGGAGCCTGAACTCCTTTGGATTCCTTATGAATGTTGTATGTTCTTTCTGACCCTTTTCTTGTTTTGATTATCTTTTTCATGAAGGTGGAACAGTCAGAATATAATTACCTAGATGCTTTTCATATGTAAATATCACAGTGATTACAATACTAAACTTCCCTGGATGTCAGAGAGAATGACTCTTTTATACACAGAGATAGAAAGATTAGATAAAGTTGCTATGACTTTCAGATTTCTTTTATCCTTTCCTGCAGGAAAATCCTGTCTCCTCTCACCCCCCAACCTACTTTTTTTTTTTTTTTCTCTTTTGAACACACATACTGCTTTGTAAGGAATCTCTTTCCAGTCTCCCGGCTCTTCACATATTCCCTTCCTCTGCTTTCTGAGGGGCCATCTGCCAAGCTGGAATCTGTTCCTGAGGAATCTCATGCTCAAAACAAATATCTTGACATAAAATAATAGTTGGGGAAGGTTCAAGAATAAAGAAGGATGACAAATTTTATAAGTAGCTGCTGATTCTGTCACCCCCAACCAGGTCAGCTTTTTAGCATAACCAGTGCTGACTTCCCGAAGTAAATGAACCACGGAAATAGCATTGACTGTGCCAAGTGCTCACCGCTATTCTAGGTATGCTTGTTATTGTTCAGTCGCTAAGTAGTGTCCGATTCTTTGTAACCCTGCCAGGCTGCTCTGTCCATGGGATTTTCCAGGCAAGAATACTGGAGTGGGTTGCCATTTCCTTCTCCAGGAATCAAACCAGGGATCAAACACCAGTCTTCTGCATTGGCAGGCAGACGCTTTACCGCTGAGCCACCTGGGAAGCTCTCTGGGGATGCTCCCGGTATTAATTCACTTCATCTTCAAGGCAAGCTTATCTAAAAATAATGTTAGTAGCTGCACATTAGGAAATGAAGGCGAAGTAAGCAAGCCTTCCAAGGTGAGACCTCCCCCCACCCCCAGCAAGTAGTCTAACACCTTCAAGTCCCGCCTAAGAGGCCATAACTGATCTATGCAATCAACACAAATGCTAAGAAACCCACTTTCCCCAGGCCCCCTGTGTTGTCAGCCCACTGTTCCTTAGCGGCTGCTTTATTCCCCTCAGTCTGGCTGAAGACATGTCCTCTGCCGAGGATGTCGTCAGTCTCAAGGCAGAGGGAAGAGGGGGTCTTGGCAGTGAGCTGCCTCCCAGAGCTCCTGTTGGAAGTGACACACTGCACTTCTGTTTACTTGTCATTTTCCACAGCAAGTCACGTGGCCACTCATAAAGCCAAGGGTCTGATCATACCTTATTGTCCTTTAGCATGGGACCAGCTTCCCATGGTTAAGCCTGACATCAGGGAGAGACTCACTAAGCCACATATCAGTTCGCGTCACATACCAAGCCCAGCATCAATGGGATAAATATGCTCCTCTGTTAGCAGGGGGCGGGGAGCATATTTTGAGCAGAGTATAATCTATTACTCTTATGACATTCATACCTATTAAATGGTATCTCATTGGGTGTCTTTTTATGTTTATTGGCTATTGAAATTTTGTCTTTTGTGAGTGTCATAGGTGTAGCGTTTGTCTATTTTCCCATTGGCTTGGTTGCTTATTGAAGATCTAGATTTTCTTTCTTTTTTTGTATTTTATACAAAGCAAAAAGGGCTGTATTTTTAAAATGGGGACAATAGTGAACTTAATTATATGGCTATATATGGTAAGTGGAAGTGTCTGATCATACCTGGCAAATGGTAAATGAGTTATTTTATTTTTATTGTTAAACTCATTATTATTCTCAATAAATGAGTTATTAAAAAAATACTGTCAGATTTCAGGTCACCAAACCACAACCTGCAGCCAAATCTGGCTTTTGTATATTTTTATAAATAAGGTTTTATTGGAGCACAGTCACACTCATTTGTTCAGGTATTATATTTGGCTGCTTAGGGTTACAAAGGCAGAGTTGAATGATCATGGCAGAGACTGAAGTATTTACTAATCTGTTCCTTTAGAGGAAAACTTTGCCAACTTGCTGGTGTTCATCAGTGCATTAAATGGAGAAATAATGGAGTACATCACTCCAGTAAGCTTTAGGTCCTAAAGGTTGGTGTAGATCCCTAATCTAGACCCAGGATGCGATCTAATGTTTGGTTTCTTGAAGAAGAGGGTGGGAATGGTTTTGAAAACTTCCACCTGGTCTTTCCCACTATGAGACGACAACACAGCAAACCAAGCTAACTCCTAATATATACAGTCCACTAGTAGAGTGTGTTGTCCCAGTGGACACAATATGAGTTGGACTTAGGCTCAGTGTCCATTTATTACCTGGCCCACATATTCCTTCTACTGTCTCATAAACGGACTTGATGCTTTGTGTTCCCAAGTCTCAGTGACTATGCAGGTCCTCTGCCCAATTGACCTCACAGTGTATGAGCTTTTCCTTTTAGGAATATGTGGTTACCTGAATAAGTGGCCAAAGATCTTCTGGGGATGAACTGGAGGGATTATTACCATATACACATAACATAAGGGGCTTCTCAGATGGCTCAGTAGTAACAAATCTGTCTCCTGCCAATGCAGGAGAGGCAGGTTCAATCCTTGGGTCAGGAAGAGTCCCCTGGAGGAGGAAATGTCAATCCACTCCAGTATTCTTGCCTGGGAAATCCCGTGGACAGAGGTGCGTTGGTGGGCTGCAGTCCATGGAGTTGCAGAGTTGGACATGACTGAGCACACAGACTTAACCATGGTATTTCAGGGGCAATCCTGCTTGAGACTCTGCCTCTCCTTCAGAAAATGGGCTCCAGACTTGAAAACTGGCTCATGTCCAGAAACTAGGCAAGAGATTGTGGCTTCTCACAGAAGTGGTTGACTACAGCCTCCATAGCATCCATGCCTTAATAGTTGTCATTGTATAAATTGACTGTATCCTTTTCTGATGCCCATGTATCTGGAAAAGTCATCTGCTGTTAAAAGTTCAAATACTCCTGCAACTCAGGTGGCTGTCACATCATTTTTGTCTGCTCATTATGATAGTCCCACTTGTGGAGGTTGATCTGTCCATCTACTTTGAAATCCTATTATTCCCATTGCTATCAGGGAGCTTAGTTCTGTAACAGACTCTTCTACCATCATCCCTACCTTAAGAAGACAGGCACCAGTATTTAGTGATGCTGGTAAGATATCATATATTCCTCGTTACTCTGATAAACTAAGATAAACATCCTTACTGCCTGAATATGGGGAGCATCAGGCAGGTCCTTCCCATCACAGAGTCATTTGGTAGATATTTGGGTCTCATTAAGCAGAGCCAGTTCAGCAAGCCCTCTTCAACAAGCCTTTTGACTGCATTCTGCAGAGTTTGCCACTGCAGTTCTACCACTTTAACTCCATTTAATATAAACTGTCACTTTTTCTAAGCCTCCAATTGTCATCAAGCAGTACTATTAAAACTGTCTCCTGAGATCTCTTCTATGGAGCTAAACTCCATCCCTTGAGAATTCTCCCATATTGAAACATTTCCTTATCTGGCTGTCAATTCTTCTCCTATTGATCCACCATTCTAAGATTTACTCCAGGTGCACACAGGTTTCTGTGGTTTATCTTAACCATGTCCTGCAGCTCTTTTGGTAGGTGGCCCTGTCTTGCTTAGCAGATCCCACAGTCCCTTTGTTGGTTATTGATCTGGTGTCTAGGAGAGAGAAGGGACTGAACTGAGGATAGAATTTGCTGAAAAAATACAGTGAAAACCAAAATTTCTTTCCAGCCCAGAAAACCTCTCTGTAAAGGTAGAAGGAAAGAAACAATTTTATTACTGAGTAAGCATTATAACTATGTAATGTGCATCAGAGGAAATCCATTAAGAGATTGCCAAGATAGGAAATCACATCCTTTTATAGAGCCAAGCAAATATAAACCATTACACGTGTTACTAAGATAAACTATAACTAGATCAAGTCAGAGGACATGACAGACCATTTGTCACACATAGTTCATCTCAGATTCACCTGGTAATTGGAACCATCATCTGTGTTTGCTGGTTGACATTATCCAAAGGGACAAATAAGCTCCATATTTCTTTGAAACTAGAGGTAGTTTTGCAGCTTGGAGTGGGGGCCTCTGAAGTTAGATTACTTCTCTTTCACAGAAACTGGGAGATAAGGGAGCTATATTCCCTGAAGATTACATTTCAAAGAGATGGTTCCGGAGGTTCTTAAAAAAGACATTACTGGGTTGTAAAGCTGACAAGAGGCTTATTTAGTTTTTTAAAAAATTTACATACATTTCAAAGTGATAAAGAAATAATTTACAAGATTCCTTAAAGTCAATGTTCTAAGAAAAGGAAGTAGAGGAAACTTTCCTATTTTAGCAGGCAGAATTAAGTCTTTTTTCACCTACATTGTTTGTCCCTACATTGCCACCTATTTACCTGCAAGGCAGAGTCCATCTTGTGTTCAAGCAGTGGTCAATATGGCAGGACTAGAGGGTTCAAGGGCGTCTGGAAATTTGTGTTTTTTGAATGCCTCAACTCAGATGCCCTGGCTTTTAACCCATGCTGCCAGTCCTCATTTGGGATTCTGACCTTGGTACAGAAACCTTCCAGAGCTGAGAATCCAAGATTTTCTTCAATTCTGATACTCCTATGATGAAGTCCTGGGATTCAGCCTTTTCTGTTTTCAAATGCTGCCATCATTTCTGACTTTCACCTTGAGCCTTAGTTGCTAACCTCAGGCTTTCTCAAGACATCTCTTACTCCCAGCAACAGTCACTCAAGTTCACTGTCTTCTGAATTACTCTTTACTTCTCTGACTTCCCAGATGCCTGATAACTTTCTCCATCCTGTGCATCTTCTTACACATGTTTGCCATCTCTGTTTACTACTGGTGAACATATTAACAATTATGTAAGTACTGTGTGCAGAGGTCTGTCAATACCCCACCTAGTACAACCAGGACATGGCTGTCACTGTCAGTCACCAGAGTGTGATTCTGTTCTGAAATATCATGTTAGAGTCTGTTGCTCAAACCACACCTGGCGCCAACTTTTATAGTCAAAGTTTCTTAAATGCTGAGTCAGATAGAAATTTACCTGTTCAGGAGCTTTTTGGAGAATGATGGCATCAGGATAGAGCAGAGGTGGGAGTGTTGGGCTACTGGGAAGTCACATTAAGGATCTCACCTGTGCATGAGCTGTGGCACTGGGTTACTTCTGCGTATTGTCTCTAAAAAGATGATAAAGTGAAAGTGGAAGTGTTAGCCGCTTCAGTTGTGTCTGATTTTGAAACCCCAGGAACTGTAGCTTGCCTGGCTCCTCTGCTCAGTGCAACTCTCCAGGCAAGAATACTGGGGTGGGTAGCCATTCTCTTCTCCACGGATCTTCCCGACTCAGAGATGGAACCTGGGTAACCCATAATGCAGGCAGATTCTTTACTGTCTGAGCCACCAGGGAAGCCCAAAATAAGGTGAAGGAGGTGCATTTTCAGATCAGTTCAGTTGCTCAGTTGTGTCCGACTCTTTGCAACCCCATGGACCGCAGCACTCCAGGCTTCCCTGTCCATCACCAACTCCTGGAGCTTACTTAAGCTCATGTCCATCGAGTCTGTCACAATCTTCGGAGACCGGGACCTGGGGACTGGAGTAGACAAGAAGAAGCATGCAGGGGATGCAAGTCTCGAGTGAAACAAGGGTACTTTATTTGCAGAAATATATGCTTATATGTCTTCATCCCTGTATGGCAAAACCAATACAGTATTGTAAAGTAGAATAAAATATTAAAAAAAAAGAGAAATGTATGCTTATATGTCTTCAATGAGATTATTACTCAGACATTAAAAAGAATGAAATTCCACCAATTGCAACAGAACGGATAGTCCTTTAAGTAAAGGGTCACTGAAGAGAGTCACTCAAGGGAGTCACTGAAGGGAATCCAAGCAGATGCTCTTTCCCATGATCTTAGTCCTGAGAGCTGTGTGTAGTTCTGCTTGTTCTTGTTTTCCAGGAACTGATAAGGATCAGAGAGTCCTTGAGAAATGGCACACAGAGGAAGAAAACAGATCGGATCCCTTAAAGTTGAATGTCTCCTGACATGAGTCAGTGATGCCGTCCAACCATCTCATCCTCTGTTTTGGCCAAAGTATTGGAGTTTCAGCTTCAGCATCAGTCCTTCCAATGAACATTCAGGACTGATCTCCTTCAGAATGGACTGGTTGGATCTCCTTGCAGTCCAAGGGACTCTCAAGAGTCTTCTCCAACATCACAGTTGAAAAGTATCAATTCTTCTGCACTCAGCTTTCTTTATAGTTCAACTCTCACATCCATACATGACTACTGGAAAAACCATAACTTTGACTAGATGGACCTTTGTTGGCAAAATAATGTCTCTGCTTTTAAATATGCTATCTAGGTTGGTCATAGCTTTTCTTTCAAGGAACAATTGGCTTTTAATTTCACGGCTACAGTCACCATTTGCAGTGATTTTGGAGGCCCTAAAAATTTTGGGTGCATGACCAGCAGAATTCTTTTAGATAGAGGACATGACCTTGACTAAGGTAGTTTGTTAATTATGGGTAGAGGGACTCAGCCATGAGCTGTTATGGCTGAACACTCTCAGCTTCAATCCTGAAAGGGAGTGGATTTCTATTGCTCATCACTTGGCTTTTGAATTGATTTCTTTTCTCTGAAGTTTTTGTGAGTAAACACTGATTAAAAAAAAATAATACATTGCAACTAATATTTATATAGCTCTTGTCATGTGCTTGGAATTGTGCAAATTCTTTATTATGATTACTCAAGGGTACAACAACCCTAAATGTTAGGTGGTGTCAGGAGCCAGTGTGAGGAATCCCACCCGTGACAGGGTCACGTGGAAGGAAGTTGGCATACACAGGGCGTGATCAAACTTCAGGGGTTCCCCACGGCATTTCATGAGCATCCACCCCCCCAAAAAATAAGACTCTACCGGCCTCTGCACTCTGCTTTTCCATTCTTCCGATATTCTCTGGGAAAAAGTCAACTCAGGGCTTTAGTCTTTTGCATTTGAAAGGGATGTTTCAGTCGAACCCCTTCTGATAGCTCTTTAGCTGACTCCTTACAGCTTGTGAATTGCTTACAGCCCCCCAGCCTCGAGAGGCACAAAGCCTGAAAGCATCTTAAAGACAAAGAACCTTTTCTAAAGAGTTAAAAATCATATTGGTGATGGGTTTTCACTGTTGACTCAAGGATTGCTGCCAGACCTCCATATTCTTTATCTTTTAGACACCTGGAAGGACGTTTCTCAATGTAAGCAGGACGTAGAAAAAGATATGTAGTAGCTTTGATGTTAGCAACACTAGACTTTTGAGTTAATTGTTTCTCTTTTGCTGTAAATCACTGTACTCCCTTTACTTCTTATAAGTTGCTGTATCTTTGCTATGTAATAATGTAACTTTGTTTAATGCTTTTTCTGAGAGTGGTGCCAGACCTTGGGAAGATCAACACAAACAAGTCTTCTGGTTGACATACCCTTATAAAAAAAATTTAAAAAAGGGCTGTTAACACTGCATAACTGTGTACCCATTGACCTTCATGTTTTATCAAAAGCATAAAAGACCTTTTGAACAAAAAAGGATGGACCACTTTCTCGGACTAGTCTCTCGGCCTAGTTTCTTGGGAAATTGGCTCCCCTTGTGTCTCTCTCCTGCTCCTTTTCTCCCTCTCCTTCCCTCTGGTGGCCCTTCATAGATGGTGCAAATCTCTGGTTCAGAGATTTTATTAGTATTCCCCCTAATCCAAGTTATTCAGCCTTCTTTCTCCACTTAATTTTCCTCCTACACTATTTCTTCTTAATCTAATCTTATATTTTCATATTAATGAATAAATAAATCTTTCCTCGCTGATGCCTTCTCTGCTTCGAATTCCCTGGATCCACCGGGGCTGGACCCCGGCAAGGTGGTATTATTATCATTATTGTATTATTATTTTAAGAAGTTTTTGCTTAAGTATGAGCCAGTCACTATTCTTGGCATTTGGGATCTATCAGTGAAAAAATGAGATGATAAAATTATTAAGCTTTCATTCTGATAGTGAAAGAAAGTGAATAAACAATAACAGTAATTAGAATACTAGTTATACTAATTAGTATATATACTAATCTATACTGTTTATATAGTGATGAATAATGTTATGGAGAAATACAGGAAGTCATACACAGTGGAGTCTGGAGTGATGGAGAATTGGGACTTCTGAGCAAAAACTTAATGGAGGTGAGAGAAAGGACAATGCAAATATTCCAAAAGAAGTGACATCTAAGCTGGAACTTGCAGAGAGATTAGGGAAGACAGGACAAGTGAAAATTTGCAGAAGTTCATTCAAAGGGCAGAAGGTATTGGTGGCTTCTCGACAGAGCAGGAGGTATGGAGCACCAAGTGACTTCTCGTGAGGGCTCCATATAGTTGTGAGTGAGGAAGACAAGAGAGAAGTGACTGGGGAGATAAACGAGGGTGAGACCACATAGCACCTTATCCTAAGGCAGATGGGGGATCATTGATCCATTTCATGGGAGGAAGAAAACATGTTCCCATTAAAGTTTCAGAAAGTTTTCTGATTGTAGAGAATAGAAAACAATAACTATTTTTTAAATATCCCGCAACACCTAGCACAGTACTATGTACCTAAAAAAGATGCTAACTATGCTCATATAAATCTACATGTTCATCTGTAGACATGTCTATTTCTACATTTACAAAAGAGCCTCTTGATGAAAGAGAAAGAGGAGAGTGGAAAAACTTGGCTTAAAACTCCAATATTTGGAAAACTAAGATCATGGCATTTGGTCCCATCACTACATGACAAATAGATGGGGAAACAGTGTCAGATTTTATTTTGGGGGGGCTCCAAAATCACTGCAGATGGTGACTGCAGCCATAAAATTAAAAGATACTTGCTCCTTGGAAGAAAAGTTATGACCAACCTAGATAGCATATTGAAAAGCAGAGACATTACTTTGCCAACAAAGGTCTGTCTAGTCACTGCTATGGTTTTTCCAGTGGTCATGTATGGATGTGAGAGTTGGAGTATAAAGAAAGCTGAGCACCAAAGAATTAATGTTTTTGAACTGTGGTGTTGGAGAATACTCTTGAGAGTCCCTTGGACTGCAAGGAGATCCAACCAGTCCATCCTAAAGGAAATCAGTCCTGAATATTTGTTGGAAGAACGGATGCTGAAACTCCAATTCTTTACACTTTTGAAATATTACCTCATTTATCTTTCCAACTACTCTAGAAGGACAGAGGAGTTAATCTTATTGCTTTCCTATATGTGTAGAAACTGGCTCACAAAGTAGAGAAAGAATATGCTGGAGTCATAGAACATCAACAGATGAGGTAGATTTATAGTTCCAGCTAGCAAATTGTCTTCAATCCAAGATGAAGGCATTTTTTTGGTGTATTAAAACAGAGTTTGTCTTTGTTATTATTTCTGCCCTTGCCAGGTGTTTAGCTGTGTGTTCAAATCTTTCCTAAAAGGATTCAGCCTCAGACTCTGTCTACACTCCCTTCCTTCATAGGTTAAATGTGCTCTCTGTCTTCTGAAATAAAAATCAATGGTGGAACAAAGTTTGTCTCTCGGCACTAAATATCAGTAAACAAAGACAGAGCTGTCACTCTATAGGG
Source organism: Raphicerus campestris (assembly GCA_006410735.1). Taxonomy (NCBI): domain Eukaryota; kingdom Metazoa; phylum Chordata; class Mammalia; order Artiodactyla; family Bovidae; genus Raphicerus; species Raphicerus campestris. The sequence goes on from SJYW01027830.1 coordinate 134,631, forward strand.
CCTCGTTTTAGTTCAAATATTCTGTGTCAATGCTGGGATAACTCCATCAAGCTTAAAATAACATGTGACCAATACTTGGGACCTAGAAGAGAAAAAAATCAGCAAAGTAGTTAGAAATACTATAGGAGTTCATACCAATGGGTCTTTCTATGCACCTGTTTTCTTGTTACCATCCTAGCCTCTCAAACCCTAGATCCTGCTCTATAGAAAGGGCTGCCCTAAATGCAGTAACTAGCACTCACTGCGTCGGCTTCTGTATTTTATCTTTGAATTTTCCACTTGGCCACCCTCTGATCCACTATGCATGTATGCTAAGTTGCTTGAGTTGTGTCTGACTCTTTGCCACTCTATGGACTGCAGATGCCCAGACTCCTCTTATCAATGAGATTCTCTAGGCAAGAATCCTGGAGTGGGTTGCCATGCCCTCCTTCGGGGGATCTTTCCAACTCAGGGATCAAACCTGAATCTCTTGCAGTTTCTCCTACATTTCAAGCAGATACTTTACCACTGAGCTGCCACCAGGGAAGCCCTAGGTCCTCAAAGAGAATGAACAAATGTTGGTAAATGCTGAAGCTATGAAGTCAGAGGCCATTTTTAAATGTCTTGAGGAGTAAAAAATAGGAACAGATGATTTGACAGAATAGCACTGAAACATGTATATTATCATATGTGGAACAGATTGCCAGTCCAGGTTCGATGCATGAGACAGGGTGCTCAGGGCTAGTGGACTGGGATGACCCTNACTCATTGGAAAAGACTCTGATGCTGGGAGGGATTGGGGACAGGAGGAGAAGGGGACGACAGAGGATGAAATGGCTGGACGGCATCACGGACTAGATGGACGTGAGTCTGAGTGAACTTCGGGAGATGGTGATGGACAGGGAGGCCTGGCATGCTGCGATTCATGGGGTAGCAAAGAGTTGCACATGACTGAGCGACTGAACTGAACTGAACTGAACTGAACTGAATAATGTTAGCAATGTGTATAAAAACTTAATATATTAGCCCTTTCCCTTTAATTTTCACCATTAGGTGAGTAGTAATATTAGCCCACATTTTCAGATGAGAAGTCAGAAGCATAGAGCAGTTGGGTAACATAGTCCAGTGTTCCTGCTAGCTGCTGACAGAAGTAAGATTTCATCAGGGTCCTCCCTTACACTAGGGCTTTACCAATCCATATCATTTAACCCCAAAGCTATATAATGAAAAAAATCTCAGGAAATTTACAGCTAGATTTTGGTTGTATTTTCAAAAAGCTCTAAGTCAAAGATCTTAAATGTGAATGATATATGAAGATGTTATTTTTTGTAAAATTTTTGTTGATGGGTTTATTATTGTTTTATACTTATGAACATTTGGGGAATTCCTAGCTGTGTTCTGTTCTACTAGAATGCCAGAAAAACTCTGCTATAGATGAGTGTTATGACAGTGTTGAGTAGCATTCCAGGGGATCACAGCTTGTGGGTGTGTCAGCAAAGATCTTTCTGCTTGAATGAGTCTAGTTTCACCTAGTAAGCATCTACCCTCTAATAATTTACTAGATTTCTCTTCTGAACAGTCCCAATGTCGCCTGTGTAAAGACATAAAAGATACGATGAGTCATCCTTAAGAACTGAACTTGGAGAAACACTGCTTTATTCAAAATTGATGCTGGAGAATGGCACAATTGTCTTTTTATGACTGCACCCACATCTCTTTAGAAATTTCATGAAGAAGGTGATTTCCTTAAAAATACAGTTTTTGCCACTTAAAGAACATAGATTAGTTTCTATATAAAAACTTTGGACCATATGTTGACATATTAATAAATAAGTCTTTGCTTAATNAATTTCATGAAGAAGGTGATTTCCTTAAAAATACAGTTTTTGCCACTTAAAGAACATAGATTAGTTTCTATATAAAAACTTTGGACCATATGTTGACATATTAATAAATAAGTCTTTGCTTAATTTCATTGAGTTAGACAAGGCTGTGGTCCATGTGATCAGATTGGCTAGTTTTCTGTGATTATGGTTTCAGTGTTTCTCCCTTCTGATGCCCTCTCGCAACACCTACCATCTTACTTGGGTTTCTCCTACCTTGGACGTGGGATATCTCTTTACGGCTTTTTCAGCAAAGCACAGCTGCTGCTTCTTACCTTGGATGAGGGGTACCTTCTCATGGCTGCCCCTCCTGACGTTGAACGTGGAGTAGATCCTCTCGGCCTTTGCACCCACCCAGCTGCTCCTTAGACATGGGGTAGCTCCTTTTGGCTGCTACCTCTGACCTTGGACCTGGGATAGCTCCTCTCCACTGCTCCTGTGCCATCTCAGCATGGCGCTCTCAGTCTCTGCCCCTGACCTTGAGCAAGGGGTAGCTCCTCTCCCCCATGCTTCTTCAGGTCTGTCGCAGCCAGCGTGCTTCTCAAACTACTGCGCAATTGCACTCCTCACACGCTAGTAAAGTAATACTCAAAATTCTCCAAGCCAGGCTTCAGCAATACGTGAATCATGAACTTCCAGGTGTTCAAACTGGTTTTAGAAAATGCAAAGGAACCAGAGATCAAATTGCCAACATCCCCTGGATCATGGAAAAAGCAAAAGAGTTCCAGAAAAACATCTATTTCTGCTTTATTGACTATGCCAAAGCCTTTGACTATATGGATAACAATAAACTGTGGAAAATTCTGAAAAAGATGGAACTACCAGACCACCTGACCTGCCTCTTGAGAAACCTATATGCAGGTCAGGAAACAACAGAACCAGACATGGAACAACAGACTGGTTCCGAATAGGAAAAGGAGTATGTCAAGGCTGTATATTGTCACCCTGTTTATTTAACTTCTATGCAGAGTACATCATAGGAAACGCTGGGCTGGAGGNTCAGTCCTGGATGTTCTTCAGAAGGACTGATGCTAAAGCTGAAACTCCAGTACTTTGGCCACCTCATGTGAAGAGTTGACTCATTGGAAAAGACTCTGATGCTGGGAGGGATTGGGGACAGGAGGAGAAGGGGACGACAGAGGATGAAATGGCTGGACGGCATCACGGACTAGATGGACGTGAGTCTGAGTGAACTTCGGGAGATGGTGATGGACAGGGAGGCCTGGCATGCTGCGATTCATGGGGTAGCAAAGAGTTGCACATGACTGAGCGACTGAACTGAACTGAACTGAACTGAACTGAATAATGTTAGCAATGTGTATAAAAACTTAATATATTAGCCCTTTCCCTTTAATTTTCACCATTAGGTGAGTAGTAATATTAGCCCACATTTTCAGATGAGAAGTCAGAAGCATAGAGCAGTTGGGTAACATAGTCCAGTGTTCCTGCTAGCTGCTGACAGAAGTAAGATTTCATCAGGGTCCTCCCTTACACTAGGGCTTTACCAATCCATATCATTTAACCCCAAAGCTATATAATGAAAAAAATCTCAGGAAATTTACAGCTAGATTTTGGTTGTATTTTCAAAAAGCTCTAAGTCAAAGATCTTAAATGTGAATGATATATGAAGATGTTATTTTTTGTAAAATTTTTGTTGATGGGTTTATTATTGTTTTATACTTATGAACATTTGGGGAATTCCTAGCTGTGTTCTGTTCTACTAGAATGCCAGAAAAACTCTGCTATAGATGAGTGTTATGACAGTGTTGAGTAGCATTCCAGGGGATCACAGCTTGTGGGTGTGTCAGCAAAGATCTTTCTGCTTGAATGAGTCTAGTTTCACCTAGTAAGCATCTACCCTCTAATAATTTACTAGATTTCTCTTCTGAACAGTCCCAATGTCGCCTGTGTAAAGACATAAAAGATACGATGAGTCATCCTTAAGAACTGAACTTGGAGAAACACTGCTTTATTCAAAATTGATGCTGGAGAATGGCACAATTGTCTTTTTATGACTGCACCCACATCTCTTTAGAAATTTCATGAAGAAGGTGATTTCCTTAAAAATACAGTTTTTGCCACTTAAAGAACATAGATTAGTTTCTATATAAAAACTTTGGACCATATGTTGACATATTAATAAATAAGTCTTTGCTTAATTTCATTGAGTTAGACAAGGCTGTGGTCCATGTGATCAGATTGGCTAGTTTTCTGTGATTATGGTTTCAGTGTTTCTCCCTTCTGATGCCCTCTCGCAACACCTACCATCTTACTTGGGTTTCTCCTACCTTGGACGTGGGATATCTCTTTACGGCTTTTTCAGCAAAGCACAGCTGCTGCTTCTTACCTTGGATGAGGGGTACCTTCTCATGGCTGCCCCTCCTGACGTTGAACGTGGAGTAGATCCTCTCGGCCTTTGCACCCACCCAGCTGCTCCTTAGACATGGGGTAGCTCCTTTTGGCTGCTACCTCTGACCTTGGACCTGGGATAGCTCCTCTCCACTGCTCCTGTGCCATCTCAGCATGGCGCTCTCAGTCTCTGCCCCTGACCTTGAGCAAGGGGTAGCTCCTCTCCCCCATGCTTCTTCAGGTCTGTCGCAGCCAGCGTGCTTCTCAAACTACTGCGCAATTGCACTCCTCACACGCTAGTAAAGTAATACTCAAAATTCTCCAAGCCAGGCTTCAGCAATACGTGAATCATGAACTTCCAGGTGTTCAAACTGGTTTTAGAAAATGCAAAGGAACCAGAGATCAAATTGCCAACATCCCCTGGATCATGGAAAAAGCAAAAGAGTTCCAGAAAAACATCTATTTCTGCTTTATTGACTATGCCAAAGCCTTTGACTATATGGATAACAATAAACTGTGGAAAATTCTGAAAAAGATGGAACTACCAGACCACCTGACCTGCCTCTTGAGAAACCTATATGCAGGTCAGGAAACAACAGAACCAGACATGGAACAACAGACTGGTTCCGAATAGGAAAAGGAGTATGTCAAGGCTGTATATTGTCACCCTGTTTATTTAACTTCTATGCAGAGTACATCATAGGAAACGCTGGGCTGGAGGAAGCACAAGCTGGAATCAAGATTGCTGGGAGAAATATCAATAACCTCAGATAAGCAGATGACACCACTCTTATGGCAGAAAGTGAAGAGGAACTAAAAAGCCTCTTGATGAAAGTGAAAGAGGAGAGTGAAAAAGTTGACTTAAAGCTCAACATTCAGAAAACGAAGATCATGGCATCTGGTCACATCACTTCATGGGAAATAGATGGGGAAAGAGTGGAAACTGGCTGACTTTACTTTTTGGGGCTCCAAAATCACTGCAGATGGTGAGTGCATCCATGAAATTAGAAGACGCTTACTCCTTTGAAGGAAAGTTATGTCCTATCTGGATAGCATATTCAAAAGCAGAGACATTATTTTGCCAACAAAGGTCCATCTAGTCAAGGCTATGGTTTTTCCAGTGGTCATGTATGGATGTGAGAGTTGGACTGTGAAGAAGGCTGAGCACCAAAGAATTTATGCTTTTGAACTGTGGTGTTGGAGAAGACTCTTGAGAGTCCTTTGCAGAAGACTGCAAGGAGATCCAGCCAGTCCATCCCAAAGGAAATCAGTCCTGAATATTTACTGCAACAACTGATGCTGAAGCTAAAACTCCAATACTTTGGCTACCTGATGTGAAGAACTGACTCATTTGGAAAGACCCCGATGCTGGGAAAGACTGAAGATGGGGGGAGAAGGGGATGACAGAGGGTGAGATGGTTGGATGACATCACTGACTCTATGGATATGGGTCTGTGTAAACTCCAGGAATTGGTGATGGACAGGGCGGCCTGGCATGCTGCAGTCCACGGGGTTGCAAAGAGATGGATACAACTGAGCGACTGAACTGAACTGAACTGAAGGTTAAACCAAAAATGACCCATTTCATATCATGATATTCTCTTCTTATAGCAACCTACTGCAAAGCCAGTTGTCCTTGTGCGGCACCTGTTGAGATATTTTTATCTGTGCTATACAGAATTTATAATGCATACACTTAGTTGTTTTCTGTGTAATGCTCCATAGTATATATGTAGAAATTTTATTTTTTATTGCATAAAAGTTAAACATAAGACAATATCTGTTGTGTTTTTAGAAGACACATTGAAGTTAATTTGTCTCCTGAGGCATCTTGAAAATTAATGTTTGTGAACTAATTTTAGATGGTTTAATAATAATTAAACAATGTAAAAATATCATAGATAATAAAGGTTGCATAGAAATCTGGCAAGGAAAAATTCCTTTTCACAACTTTAGAAGGAAGGAAAAGGACAAAGCAAAGTTAAAAATAAGCCAAACATAAGGGACAAGATGAAGATTTAAACAAGGTAGATTCATTTATAATAATTTTGAATACAATATCATTCCCAAATTACTTCATTGTATATTTTTAAAAATGTTTATTAAAATCTATCTTCCATATTATTCTATTGATTCTTTTGGGTACCAATGATCAAAGAATAATATATGGAGTATTAGAGTACAGTTCACTACACTAACAGTGTTTACAACTGAGCTATTTGTTCCTGTGTCTGGATCCCTCTTGTTTCCCCCTACTCTCCACATGGGCTCCTTTTGTACGTTAAAAAAAAGTGGTTCTACTTAGCTTAATATCTGTTAAATATTTTGGTTAACATATGGTAGTTTTTCAGTAAATACTTTGATGATCAATGTTCATATCAGTAGAAACTTTCTGAAAAATGACAATTGTGACTCAGATGGTAAAGAATCCACCTACAATCAGGAATCCTGGATTCACTCCCTAGGTTGGGAAGATCTCTTGGAGAAGGGAATGGCTACCCACTCCAGTATTCTTGCCTGGAGAATTCCATGGACAAATGAACCCAGTGGGCTACAGTCCTTGGGGTTGCGAAGAATCGTACACAACTGAGTGACTTTCACTTTTACTTTCAGATAAAATAGAAGAGGTATAGTAAGACATTTTCTAAAATGTGGGCAAGCTTTCTTGGATCAGTAGTTTGATGCTGTACAACTTCCCAAGAGACAGTTGTCAGCTAGCCATAAATCCCTTTAGAATCCTTTAAAATTCCTTCAGAAGATAACCCCTTTTTGAATAGAGAAAAATTTCAAATCTTTGGTAAAGTATTCATCCTAGTTTTAGATCCCACTTACGTGAACTGCTGATTTTTCTGTACACAGTTCAATTATGTCTTACTGTTTTACTGTTAATATTGACATCTGTGAGAGTGTTATCCTATATGTATGTATAGTAATTTCTAAAAAAAAAATATGGGTATGTGATAAAGCATATTGAGATTTATAAGAATCTATATTTTCCATCAGTTTAATGGCAATTGTATTACCATATTATTTTAAAGACTAAAATATTCTCTATTTTGAAAGGATTCAATGCCAAAAATGCATGCTGCAGTCCGTGGGATCACAAAGGGTCGGACACGACTGAGTGACTGAACAAAACAACAGCAATAACAATGCCGAAAGAATCAATATCATCAAAACATGTATTCAGTTCATTTCAGTTCAGTCACTCAGTCGTGTTTGACTCTTTGCGACCCCATGAATCGCAGCATGCCAGGCATCGCTGTCCATCACCAACTCCCGGAGTTCGCTCAAACTCACGTCCATCCAGTCGATGATGCCATCCAGCCATCTCATCCTCTGTCGTCCCCTTTTCCTCCTGCCCCCAATCCCTCCCAGCATCAGAGTCTTTTCCAATGAGTCAACTCTTCACATGAGGTCGCCAAAGTACTGGAGTTTCAACTTTAGCATCATTCCTTCCAAAGAACACCTAGAGCTGATCTCCTTCAGAATGGACTGGTTGGATCTCCTTGCAGTCCAAGGGACTCTCAAGAGTCTTTTCCAACACCACATGTATTGGTCTGTGGGAAAGGCAGACAGAGTTGTTAGTTTCTTTTCTTTTTTTTTGGATATATACTGTAATGTACTTTCAATTATACATAGAAGAGTGGGTAGGGTATAGACCTTGCTTCCTGTGTCTATATAAGGCAATTTAACTCTTGAGCTTAAGGGCAACCTTTGTGTCTGATAGAATTTTCAGTTGCCCAAATCGTTTTCTGCATAATTTCTGATACTGTATGGTATTATCTCTGTGGGCTTAATTACTGGATTTTTCTTTGCACAGTATGAGACTAAAGATGAATAGTTTAAACGAGAAAATCTGAAACCTATGTTATTCTTTCAAGTTTAAGATTTCAAAGATCCTTGAGAGAAGTAAAACTTCCCCAGTGATTCTAGCTGAGAAACTATTCTTGTTCAAACTTCCTTCGATCCATTACCTCTTATCCTCTATTTTTTTTTTTTTTACCAACGTAGTACAAAGCCATTTCTCTTGAATAAATTAGCTTAGTTTTCAACAACAACAACAAAAAAATTTACCTTTCTTTTCTTTGTACTCCCAAATGGAAACTGAACCCGCCATCAGAGTTAATCTTTCACCCATTAATAATCCATGTATCTTTTTTTCCCCCTTCTAATAGAATCAGTCCTCTGCTTGGTTGAATTTAAAGTGAGAATTTTAAACAGTTTCTAGAAGGTAATATATTTTGTACTAAATAAGGCCAATTGGGGCAACATATTGTTTTAATGCAGTTCTATAAGTCTCCTGTCAAAAAGTTATATTTTATCAGAGTAGCCCCAAGAAATTCACATACTCATTTATTATTTGTCTTTAGTTCAGAGTGAGTTCCTTTAAACAAAAAGCTCTTTTTCCTACATAATATTAGAGATCTATTTCCTACACATAAGGCAAAGAATAGGGTTGTTTATTTTCATTATTAATCATTTTGTTGAAAACTGTGCCTCAATTTCCTCATCTATAAACAAAACTGGGTTCCTTGCATTGAATGATTTCTAAGTGTTCTTTCAGTCTAAAATTATTCTATGTACTATGTGGGTAGTTAAAGACCACTGTGAAAATAATACAAGGAGTCTTCTTAGGAAATTAAAAAAGCAAGACAATACATTTTTAAGTCTTAAGTGCTAGAAATAACTTGAGTGGAAAATCTTAGAGACAATAAAGCATGTGTGTGGAAGGGAAAGGGACAGAGGAGAGGAATGCTGGCTTTATTAGATAACGCTCAAGTGCTACCCAGTGCTGAATCTCTTCTGCACTAAGAAAACAGCCGTGTTCTTGAAACACTCTGCTGTCAAGCTGTGAATATTTGCAGTGTTGTTGACTCTCCACATCGGAGGACGCTCAATCTCCCTTTTCCAGCTTTGTCTTCCACAATTTCCTAAACGCCGTGCTCAGCAGCCCCGTGCTCTAGTAGCGTCCTGTTCTAATTGTATATTCCTCACAGCTCAGTTTACATCAAGCTCTTCCCTTTGTTTGAAATTTGTACTCACTCTGTCCCAACCTTTCAGGTCACTAGCCATCAGTCAATGCTGGCTAAAATGCCATCTCTTTCATAAAGCCTGGCATCATGTGATTCCTCTCTCCAGTCGAATTCATATGATTTTTCTTCATGATTATTTGTGCCTTGTTTTTATACCCCTTTGTAAAATTCAAGTTTTTATTTCCCTGGGACTGTAAAAGTGTATCTTACTCATTTTTGTCTTCTCTCTCCTCCCTTGCTTTATAGTTCCTAATAGCAAGCGAATAGATTAAAAATTTGTTCAGAGAATATATCTCCTTCAGATCTTCTCTTCTTTAATGATTTCCACCCCCTGCATTTTATAGGTATGAGAGATCACAGCAGGGCAGATTGCATCTAATACGTGGTGATGGAATGAATGGCTATTATTTTAACAAATTCTAGAACTAACCATATTTCCTCTAGATAGAATGTACATTTTCCAGTTAATGTTATAGCTTACAGATCTTTTCATATAGACAATGAGTTTTACTTTCTAGATTTTATGATATGACTTTTGACATATCATTTAAAGATTGTGCTGTTTATAGATGTGACTTCAAACATTTTTGATTTTGCACACCATATACACTGAAAAAATTTTTTTTTAAGATTTCCAAAAGGTGACATAGATCGAAAGTCATACATATATCTTATTGACTGCTGCTGCTGCTAAGTCACTTCAGTCGTGTCCGACTCTGTGCGACCCCGTAGACGGTAGCCCACGAGGTCCGCCGTCCCTGGGATTCTCCAGGCAAGAACACTGGAGTGGGTTGCCATTTCCTTCTCCAACACATGAAAGAGAAAAGTGAAAGTGAAGTCGCTCAGTCGTGTCCGACTCTTCGCGACCCCATGGACTGCAGACTACCACCAGGCTCCTCCTTCCATGGATTTTCCAGGCAAGAGTACTGGAGTGGGGTGCCATTGCCTTCTCCAACAGATTTTGTTAAATTGTCCATTCAGAAGTCTTAATAATGGTGGGTGAAAGTTCTTATTTCCTTACCTATTACCAACCCCAGTTACTATCAGCCTTCAAACTTTTTGCAATCTGTTGGACAAGACATAGTGTCTCATTGTGGTGTCATTAAGCAGATGTCTAGTTACTTATGATAATTATTTCTTTTTCTGAGTTGTTTCTGTTATGAATCTCCTTTTGTAACTTGCCTTTTTTCTTCTCTATTTTAAGATTATCTACTATCAATGAATAATCCGTGGATATCTTTTTTTGTTACATGTGTCATACATATCTCTCCCCATTTTTCTCTTTTAACTTTGTTTGTAATGTTTTTTTGAAGCATGAGAGTTTCCATATTATTATGTACTAAGACTTGTCAATAGTTTACTTATGACTTTTGCCATGAATCTTCTGTAACTGATTAGACTAGTATTTTTCACTGCTTTCATCTAATGTTTTTAGAGCATAAAAATATTTAGCTCATTATTCTGCCTAGAATTCACTTTTACAGACAGTGTGGCTGTATGATCTATATTGCACATGTATGTGTATATGACTTGCAACAGTCCCAATTCTGTTACTGAAGTTCACTTATTTGAAATAACAGCTTTATCCATATTTATATAAAATTCCATATATCCTTGGGTCTGCTTCTGTGCTTTCAATTCTGTTACATTGATATATTTGTCTGTTCTTATATCAATATCACACTTTAACTTTTTCCAAAAACTTTTGATATTTTTTAAAATGTTAGGATAAATCATTCCTTATAGTTCTTACAAAATAAAATTGATAGTCTCATTTACTTTTTTCAAGTGAAATTTGACGTCATCTTGTCAAGTTCTGTTTTAAAAAACCTATGGAGGTTTTCTTTTGAAGAAAAGATTCAAAGAAGACTGATATATTCATCAGGTTGAATGTTTTCACCCACAAACGTAGGTGAGGTGAAGTCGCTCAGTCACGTCTGGCTCTTTGCAACCCCGTGGACTGTAACCTACTAGGCTTCTCCGTCCATGGGATTCTCCAGGCAAGAATACTGGAGTGGATTGCCATTTCCTTCTCCAGGGGATCTTCCCAACCCAGGGATCGAACCTGGATCTCCCACATTGGAGGCAGACGCTTTAACCTCTGAGCCACCAGGGAAGCCCCAACCCACAAACATAATATGTCTTTATTTGTATTCAACATTTTTAAATTTCCCAATGAAATTTTATAATTTTCCTCTTAAAAGACTTGGATATTTCTGGCTTTCATCATTTATATGTATTAATACAACTTAATTTAACTTTTATAAATTAGGTTTTCCCTTTTATTGTTTTTTCAATTAAATATTGCCATTTTATTGGATAATTATAGGTTTTCATCTGTTGATTTTGTACTTAGTTACATTATTCTTATTTATTATGATTATCTTGGTCAATTTACTTGGATTTTAGGTAGGCAATTAAAATGGTTACCAGCTATGTCAATTTGGGCTATTTTTTCATAATTTAAATTTATTTGTATTTATATTCTTATTGCGTTTGTTGCCGTTCCAGAGAAACACAAGATAATGATAGTAATAATGGGTATCCTTAATTCTTTCCTTAACTTTAATAAAATTCTTCTAATTTCTCCAAGTAGTTATATTGTTTATAATTAGATTTTGCTATAAAAACTTTATCAAATTAAGGAAATACATTTTTTTTGAGTTGGGAGTGTTGGTTGAATTTCACCAAATACTATCTTGTCATTTAGAAGAATAACATATGCTTTTTCCTTAAAATTGACTAATAAATATAATAAATTACAGTAATAAAACATTATTAAATGTTTTATTTACAGAATAAAAAAATAATTTTTTATACAAAAAGGTTATATACAAACTTTTTTATACAAAAGATAAAAATCTTTGTACCTTTGCTTATCCTTTTCAATCCTGATGTATTTTTCTTTTAATATATTCCTGGATTTGATGTTTTACTATATTATGTTTAAGATTTTTGCCTCTGCAATCATAAATGAGATTTGTTTAGGGTATTTTGTGTTTGTGCATACCATTATTGTTTAGCTGTGTGCCAGTGTTTAGTGAAACTTATAAAATGAATTAGAAGGTTTTCATAATTTTGAGTTTTGATCTGCATGTGTCTTAGCCTGGCCAAAGATTATTTGCTTCTGTATAATAAAGTCTCTCGGGGGTGCATTAGTTTATATTGCTAGTTCATCACATAGTTCTATTATTTCCTTAGCTGCATATAATTATGGTCTATGTTGATGTGTAGGAATGTACTTATATTTTACACTTAGTATATAATTAACTTGCTTTTAAATATTTCAAGACAGGTCAAATCTTAGATTACTTGTTTATAATAAAAAGTAAGAGAATTAACATTTTGACATAATGTGCTAATTTAGTCATCATCTATATAGAACTGAGTTGTGATATTTACAAGAATATTATGCAAAATATGTTCAAATGATATGTGATGCATTACCATGCCTTGTGGTAACAAGTGTTTCTGTCTCCTTTGTTATTTGTTGTTTTTCTCTTTTAAGTCAAGCAAAGTGATAATTTAAACACATAGCAGTAGCTCCTTGGACTTGACTCTATTTATCTCTCTGATCTCTATTTGAGTTGCTCATAGTAACCAATTGTTTGATTGTTTTAGGGTAGGTTCCCTTGGAATAATTTATCCACGTACTAAGACTACCACCACAATGTGATCTTATGGATCTTTTCTTCATCATTACATTCCTTCTGCCTTTTCCTACCCATTCTCAATTAGAATCTCAAGTGGGAAGTGCTAAGTGCACTGCTTATTATCAAAAGAGAATCTTCTTAATTTGTGTTGAGTATCTAAGATGTAGAGCAAAAATTAGTATTGACTTTTGTATTAGTTTAAAATGTATCTGTAATATGTATGAACTTTGAATGAAGAAAGCCATTTTAATTCCTTGGAAGCTTTATAATATACTAAACACTGAAGTCTGTCTCTTTACTTGTACAAAAGTTATACAGTTATTCTTTTTCATAGGCTGAAAGTCTTGCCTTTTTCATCTTCAAAGTTGGACACTAATCCTCGCTAGATTTTTGACTGTGGAATTTGAGAAAGAAAAAAATGTATGTACTTTTGAGGTTTGTGCAAAAATAAGACATAGACTTATTAGCAGCTTAAATAAATCCAATGTCAATGCTTAATAAAAAGATGATGTTGATTCAAATGAAAAGTGAGATATAAAGCAACAAGAGAAACATATGACTATAAATATTAGAGAGACTATATATGGGAAGTGAGAAATGGATCTCCAAGGATTTTAGGGAGATATTTGAAAAAACAGTCAACATTTGGGGAAAGTATTGGTAAAATGGAATTAATATAAACCTTTTCTTTACATATCAGTTAAAATGAGATTGTCAGGCTATTAGAGGCAGACAACATTCTTCTAGTCTTTCTAAAATATTTTTTCATGATTATGAAAAATTAATTGATATAACCCGTGTTGCTTATTCAGTTAGTCTTAAAGTATGAATCCAATTTTCCTGTCTTAAAGCCATAAAGCTATAGGTATACAAAGAAACTTAAAGATCAATGAATAAAGTTCTCTAATATTCCAGAGAAACTTGAATCATAATCAAAATCTACATAGGTAGGAATCGGAGAGCCTAGGTCCTAAGAGATTTGAAGAATCCAGATTAGTCTTTGCATTAAATCATCATAACCTGTCATACCATAGTCAGTGTGTGCAGGAACTTTAAGCACTTTCTGCTGAAAATGTTGATGTTACCGTTACTGCTTTCTATTTGTAAAGGGGTACTCATTCTCTTTCCTTGCTGGACTCCTTCCTGGACTGTAGCTCACCAGCCTTCTTGGTCCGTGGGATTTTCTAGGCAGGAGTACTGGAGTGGGTTGCCATTTCCTTCTCCAGGGGATCTTCCTGACCCAGGAATTGAACCCAGGTCTCCCGCATTGTGGGCAGACACTTTACCATCTGAGCCAGTAGGGAAGCCAGTCATTCTTTTTCCTTGCTGGACTCCTCCCTAATTCCCTTCTTTCCATATCAGGTATAACCCCTAGTGAAAAACCACATACTTGTAGATAATCACTGTCATGTTCAAATGAAAAAAATGGAGTCTATTTAAATACATTAAATAACATTTTAAAATATTCAATTATCTCCCAATTTAAAAAATATATATTATTTAAATTTGGAAAGTGAAAGTTGCTCAGTCATGTCTGACTCTTTGTGACCCCATGGAATTCTCTAGGCCAGAGTACTGGAGTAGGTAGCCTTTCCCTTCTTCAGGGGAATCTTCCCAACCCAGGAATCGAACCAGGGTCTTCTGCATTGCAGGTGGATTCTTTATCAAATAAGCTATCAGGGAAGCCCAATTTGGGGGTGTTTATAAATGTGATATACATGTAATTTATGTACAGTAATTTATATATATATGTTCCCTCAACTCAAATATACTACCTTCACCCAACCATCACTGTATCTTTGCACTGGGCATTGCTTTTAGTACGACCTAAAAAAAAAAAAATTGGAGAAGGCTATGGCACCCCACTCCAGCACTCTTGCCTGGAAAATCCCATGGGCGGAGGAGCCTGGTGAGCCACAGTCCATGGGGTCGCTAAGAGTCAGACACAACTCAGTGACTTCACTTTCACTTTTCACTTTCATGCATTGGAGAAGGAAATGACAACCCACTCCAGTGTTCTTGCCTGGAGAATCCCAGGGACGGGAGAGCCTCATGGGCTGCTGTCCATGGGGTCGCACAGAGTTGGACACGACTGAAGCGATTTAGCAGCAGCAGCAGCAGTAGCAGCAAACTAAAAAATGACTTCCCTGATGGCTCAGCAGGTAAAGAATCTACCTGTAGTGCAAGAGACACCGGAGACTCAGGTTTAATCCCTGGGTCAGGAAGATTCCTTTGGAGGAAGAAATGGCAACTCATTTCAGTATTCTTGCCTGGAGAATCTCATGAACAGAGGAGCCTGGTGGGCTACAGTCCACAGGGTCACAAAGAGTTGGACACAACTGAGCACAAGCACAAACTAAAAGATAAGAACATACAAAAGATAGATTGATTCAGTCTTAGAATAATATATTTATGTGTAAATGTATGATTTTATATAATATATATGCTTTGTGAGAATATCTGTACAGAAAAAGATATTATAAAAGATACTCTGGCTATAACATCTGTCATTATTGTATTTGTCTCAAGGGTTGGCCAAATTTAACTGTCAAGATTCTCCTAGATTGTAGCGATTGTCTTGAAGTTGTTCAGTCAATAAAACAGTTTCTTTTTTTCCTGTCTCTGTAGATTGCACTCATGCTCTTACCACCATTTATAATCCCATCATAAAACCCCACATATAATACAATCTGATGCTTATTTTTTGGCCAGAAATCAGGAAATTCTTTTGCCAAGTATGAAAGGAGTAGTTTGTAATTCTTTTATGACTTCAGTACTTTCTCTCATGAAAAAAGTCTTACCTACACGTGTAAATAAATTTTCATGCAAGTCATGAAGCATTCTCACCACACTTGTTGTTTTTGGAAAGATAGTGCCTTTAAATATGAAAAGATGTGCTGAAATTCCTCCGCTCATCCTCTTTGTCCTCATGGTTGAAATTCTTCAGTTATAAGTCATTCACTGCAAGATCAGAAAAGCAGTAACTGCAAAGTCTAAATTATCTGGTTTGCAGGTTGCAGATCTAAGTGTAAGAGAATTGGGGTGCACACTTCATTGAAAGACCAGATTAGACAACACTGTTGGTGGACAAGATGGGGAAGCTGAAGGTCAGAAACCTCAAGGCTTGGGCCAATGCAACACTACTCTTCTCCATCTCGGAAGTGTGTGAAGTTGAGTAGTAAGCTGTCCATCTTGATTGCTCCCTGATGTGGGTCACTAACCCATAGTGACCCCATATCAGTATTATTTGCTTGATGTGAAAGAATATTTGTCTGTGCCCTGAAAAGCTGCACAGGCATTTGTGGAGCTGTGCAGAGAGCCCCTCAGTCCTCAGTCAAGGACACGTACATGTATTCTCCAGGACTGAGGGTGGGCACTCCAGGCAACTTGAGGCACATGGGGGACGTGCAGAGGAAGGTGGATTCAGCATGTATAGTCCATGACTTTCTAGTTGTGATCTATATAATGAGGCTCTTTTTGGCAAAAAGTTACTAATTATTGGGCTTTCTATTTGATCCCTGAGTTGGGAAGATCCTTTAGAGAAGGGAGTGGCAAGCTACTTCAATATTATTATCTGGAAAATCCCATGGACGGAGGAGCCTGGCAGGTTACAGTCCATAGGGTCGCAAAGAGTTGGACATGACTGAGCGACTTTCACTTTCACTACTAATTATAAGAGGGATTCTTTTTTATTATTGGTAATTAATTGTTTTCTACAATGACTATGTACTGAATTTGAACCTAGAAAAATTAGAACTAAAATATAAACCTATTGCATATCACCAATAAAATTCACTGTAAGATTTTACTTTTTAATGATTTCATACTACAGTTAAGTGATCTATAAGCAAAAATGGTTTATGAAAACATGCCCAATCTTTATTATAATTAGTAACTATTGAGGTTTTATGCAGTATTTTCAAAAAGTAAAGGAAATGTGGATGGAAATACAAATTATTCTTTTCTGACATCTATAAAAGGGGGTCTGAGAACTTCTCTCAGATTAGCTTCTGGTGGTAAAGAATCCACCTGCAGTGTGGGAGCCCTGGGTTTGATCCCTGGGTTGGGAAGATCCCCTGGAGAAGGGAAAAGCTACCCACTCCAGTATTCTGGCCTGGAGAATTCCATGGTCTGTATAGTCCATGGGATAGCAAAGAGTCAGACAAGATTNTACAGTCCACAGGGTCACAAAGAGTTGGACACAACTGAGCACAAGCACAAACTAAAAGATAAGAACATACAAAAGATAGATTGATTCAGTCTTAGAATAATATATTTATGTGTAAATGTATGATTTTATATAATATATATGCTTTGTGAGAATATCTGTACAGAAAAAGATATTATAAAAGATACTCTGGCTATAACATCTGTCATTATTGTATTTGTCTCAAGGGTTGGCCAAATTTAACTGTCAAGATTCTCCTAGATTGTAGCGATTGTCTTGAAGTTGTTCAGTCAATAAAACAGTTTCTTTTTTTCCTGTCTCTGTAGATTGCACTCATGCTCTTACCACCATTTATAATCCCATCATAAAACCCCACATATAATACAATCTGATGCTTATTTTTTGGCCAGAAATCAGGAAATTCTTTTGCCAAGTATGAAAGGAGTAGTTTGTAATTCTTTTATGACTTCAGTACTTTCTCTCATGAAAAAAGTCTTACCTACACGTGTAAATAAATTTTCATGCAAGTCATGAAGCATTCTCACCACACTTGTTGTTTTTGGAAAGATAGTGCCTTTAAATATGAAAAGATGTGCTGAAATTCCTCCGCTCATCCTCTTTGTCCTCATGGTTGAAATTCTTCAGTTATAAGTCATTCACTGCAAGATCAGAAAAGCAGTAACTGCAAAGTCTAAATTATCTGGTTTGCAGGTTGCAGATCTAAGTGTAAGAGAATTGGGGTGCACACTTCATTGAAAGACCAGATTAGACAACACTGTTGGTGGACAAGATGGGGAAGCTGAAGGTCAGAAACCTCAAGGCTTGGGCCAATGCAACACTACTCTTCTCCATCTCGGAAGTGTGTGAAGTTGAGTAGTAAGCTGTCCATCTTGATTGCTCCCTGATGTGGGTCACTAACCCATAGTGACCCCATATCAGTATTATTTGCTTGATGTGAAAGAATATTTGTCTGTGCCCTGAAAAGCTGCACAGGCATTTGTGGAGCTGTGCAGAGAGCCCCTCAGTCCTCAGTCAAGGACACGTACATGTATTCTCCAGGACTGAGGGTGGGCACTCCAGGCAACTTGAGGCACATGGGGGACGTGCAGAGGAAGGTGGATTCAGCATGTATAGTCCATGACTTTCTAGTTGTGATCTATATAATGAGGCTCTTTTTGGCAAAAAGTTACTAATTATTGGGCTTTCTATTTGATCCCTGAGTTGGGAAGATCCTTTAGAGAAGGGAGTGGCAAGCTACTTCAATATTATTATCTGGAAAATCCCATGGACGGAGGAGCCTGGCAGGTTACAGTCCATAGGGTCGCAAAGAGTTGGACATGACTGAGCGACTTTCACTTTCACTACTAATTATAAGAGGGATTCTTTTTTATTATTGGTAATTAATTGTTTTCTACAATGACTATGTACTGAATTTGAACCTAGAAAAATTAGAACTAAAATATAAACCTATTGCATATCACCAATAAAATTCACTGTAAGATTTTACTTTTTAATGATTTCATACTACAGTTAAGTGATCTATAAGCAAAAATGGTTTATGAAAACATGCCCAATCTTTATTATAATTAGTAACTATTGAGGTTTTATGCAGTATTTTCAAAAAGTAAAGGAAATGTGGATGGAAATACAAATTATTCTTTTCTGACATCTATAAAAGGGGGTCTGAGAACTTCTCTCAGATTAGCTTCTGGTGGTAAAGAATCCACCTGCAGTGTGGGAGCCCTGGGTTTGATCCCTGGGTTGGGAAGATCCCCTGGAGAAGGGAAAAGCTACCCACTCCAGTATTCTGGCCTGGAGAATTCCATGGTCTGTATAGTCCATGGGATAGCAAAGAGTCAGACAAGATTGAACACCTTTCACTTTCACTTTGCTATATACTGGACAAATAATTCCCTGTACTACCATTGTTTCTCACTCATTTATTTCAACGTTATATTTGTAGAGTAAATGAAAAATTGTTAAGCAAATTGATATCTCTTTGAAAGAGAATAGAATAGAAATTCCAATTCTATTAATTATAAAGCTACTGTCTTATTGTCATGAAAATTTTGACGCTAACAAATTATAACAGTGTTCTAACTAAATTGAAGACACATAAGTTGAAAATGTGTCAAAAGTAACTGGATTACACGTGGGAAACGTGAAGCCATCTGCCAGTGGAGCCTGCCCAGGGTCCAGATGCTGCCACTGGAAGAGCCGCCCTTAGTGCCTTGGCTTCTGGACACACTGATTTGATGAGCCGCCACGTTGACTCATACTGAACGTTGCCATTTTCTTGGCCACTTATCCTGGGATGAGCACAGGCCAGCAGACATGGAGGAAAATGTGAATACGCCTCTAAGTAATCCAGAATTGGTCTAGAGAATGGAAAGCACCCCCTGTCTTATTTCAGTTGGGCATATGACAACTGAAAAAGATACCTGAAAGATACCTGAATTATAAATTTAGTATTTCTTCCCTGTATTTACATTCTTTATAGCTGCACAAGTATATTTTTAACTCACATATCCTTGTCACTATCTTAACACATGTATAAAATGATAGAACATACAGAAATTAAAATCACCAGCATTTTATAATTATTAAAATATTAAATGATTAGTAAGTAAAATAAGTAATATTTAAATTAAATATTAACAGTAAAATCTATATGGAATAATTCATAATGAAAGATATGTAAATAGTAATAAATTATAATACCTGTAATATTTAATGATTATATACAATATCTTGAATCTGTAATAACTAACAATTAAAAATATATATGGGACTGAATATTTTGGTGACATTTTCTGTAATGTAAAGAGCTCTTGAGGTGAATGAGGCATGTTGAGCTATTTCTTTGAATATACTTGCTGGCATGTAGTTAACTTAATAGTCAATACTGTATTTTCTCTTTTTATATTTCATAAAATATAATTTGCTGAACAAATTTCTGCTTCTCATATTATATACACAATCTTAGATACAGCCTCAAATTTTAATAAAAATTAAATTTTAATACATTTAAATAAAATTTAAATAAAAATTTTAATATTTTCTTCCACTTCTACAAATGTTTGTTTTATGTATTTCAAGTAGATGTGCTTGTCATGGGGGTACTCACTCAATAATCATTTCTTTTCTGTAAAAAATTTTTTATTGAAGCATAGTTGGTTTACAATATTGTGTTAGTTTCAGGTGTACAGCAAAGTGAGTCAGTGATACATATACATATGTCCACTCTTTTTAAGATTCTTTTCCCATATAGGTCATTACAGAGTATTGAGTCAAGTTCCCAGTGCTACACAATAGATTTTCATTGTGGGTGTTTTCAGTCGTATCCGACTCTTTGTGACCCCATGGACTGCAGCCTGCCAGGCTCCCCTCTTCACAGAATTTTCCAGGCAGGAATACAGGAGTGGGTTGCCATTTTCTACTCCAGGAATTGAACTTGCATCTCCTGAGACTGCAGGAGGATTCTTTACTGCTGAGCTACTGAGGAAGCCTGTTTTTCATCATAGGTTTATTCAAATCAATGGTAGTATTTTGAGAGCTTAAAAAAATGCTGTCTTCCAAGTAGCCTGTGGACTATGCTACTTACAAAGTTGCTTCCTGAGCGGCAGGGCTGGGGCCAGCCTGTGTTCCATGCTGAGATCTGAGTTTGGTAGCAGTCAGTGGAAGTGGCCACATAGGAATTCTGAGGCTGCTCTGCTGAAGGAAAAGCAGAGAAAGATATGGGTTTATGGGCTGTATTATACACTGCTGGGCTGTCAACTGATCTTGGTGGAGCCTCGTCTTCCCCAGTTCCCATGCTATTAGATCAGTTCCATGTTTACTGAACTTTTTGTAGGTGCGAGATATTTGAGCTATGACCATCCAAAGAAGCTGTAGCTATTAAAACTCACAGGTCACTGGCTGTTTCTTCACTTGTCAGTAAAACCAATGAGGAATTTTTCATTCATTTCTGATTTCCCTGTCTCCCTTTGTCCTTTCTTCTGTAAATAAACACAGCCCCACACATTTCTTATCATCAGATCTTTGGAAGGGGATGGCAAGCTACCTCCATCTAAGGGGCGTCATAAGCTTCCCTGTTGGCTCAGACAGTAAAAATCTGCCAGCAGTGCAGGAGACCCAGGTTTGATCACTAGGTTGGGAAGATCCCTTGGAGAAGGAAATGACAACCTACTCCACTGTTCTTGCCTGGTGAATCCCATGGACAGAGAAGCCTGGTGGGCTGTGAATCCCATGGACAGAGAAGCCTGGTGGGCTGCAGTCCATGGGATCACAAAGAGTTGAACACAGCTGAGCAGCTAACACTTTCTGTTTCACCTAGGGGCCAGCATTAGCTCTGGCATGTAGGCAATGGAGACAAGAACCTGTGAAAGTATCAGGAGAAGACTGTTTGACAAATCTTCAAAAGAAAAACTTGTGGCAGAAAAGAGGAGACAATGGATTAAATGAAACAAGGGTGGCTTGGAGGATGTCTTTTTTAAAAAATATTTTAATATGTCTGAATTTTCAGATACAGATGCTTTGTCATCAGTATATCACTGAGACCTCACAGGATGCCTAGTCAATAGCAGCTACTCAGGAACATCTGACACGTTGAATTAAATTGAACTGATCAACTCACATAAGTCGGATGAGAAGTTAAAGCTGGCAGCACTGGAGGAAAACAAGATACAGAGTACGTGACAAGATTTTCTTCAATTGTTCCGAAGAACGCACTGGGGAAATCAGTAGAAATGATGTTGATGAGATGATAGCCTGGAGTTTAGTGAAAGGTCTTGAGAGTCATACAACTGTTTGCATTTAATATGATCCACAGGATCCCAGGACAGGAAATTTGTCATACCTGTGAATCCATTTCACTGCATAACTGATGGGTTCTACAAAGGATGTGTAAGGAGGTGACGACAGTGATGAATTGTGGGTTTTTTCCCTGTCATAGGCTGGCTGATGGAGGTGAGCGAGCCCTCAGGATTTTAAAAGAGCAACCCTTCACTAAGAGCAATCTTTGCATTCTAATCACTGTGCTCTTCTGGGCCTTTCTATTAGCTTTTTCTCTTTACTTATTTACTGAGTGTATAGAGAGTTGTCAAAATATGGGCATGTGTTTGTAAAGCATTTCTAAGCCAAATTATCCATCCTCTCTCCTCAAGAGCTTGTTTACAGAATTTGAACACCAGTTTCAAGTGGCTGTGAGAAACTTTCTGTCTCCTTTGGGCAGAGTATGTTTTGCAAATGGGCCATCATTCTGAATTAAAATATTTTGTGTCTTCCACAGAAAATTATTGAGTATGCTGTAAAGAAGTCAGGGATGCTGCTTTTAAATGAAAACATATTTTATTTATAAATTTAAATGCAATGAATTTATTGAGTTTTGAGGGGGAGAGTAACATGATTTCCATAGCTTTAAGAGCTCATATTTTAAATTTTAAAATAAACATTGGGGTTATTTTTACATTAAATATAATATTTAGATTGGGATAGATATAAGAGTTGACTCATTGAAAAAGACCCTGATGCTTGGAAAGATTGAAGGCAGAAGGAGAGCGGGGTGACAGAGGATGAGATAGTTGGATGGCACCACCAACTCAATGGACATGAGTTTGAGCAAGCTCCAGGAGAGGGTAAAGGACAGGGAAGCCTGGCGTGCTGCAGTTCATGGGGTCATGAAGAGTCAGACACGACTTAGCAACTGAACAACAATATGAATATACAGTCTTTGAATGCTATAGATGAAAATTGGTTCAAATTAAAAAGTGGGATAAGGTAGATAATTCAAGATATTGGCAAAAGTCAACTAAAATCTGAGTGAAATGCATAGCACTATTAGTTGTATACTAGCTGAGTATCCTTTCCTGGTGGCTCAGTGGTAAAGAATCTGCCTGCTGATGCAGGAGATACGGGTTCCATCCCTGGGTCCAGAAGATTTGTTTGAAGAGGAAACCCACTATAGTAATCTTGCCTGGGAAATTCCATGGACAGTGGAGCCTGCCGG
Source organism: Raphicerus campestris (assembly GCA_006410735.1). NCBI lineage: Eukaryota > Metazoa > Chordata > Mammalia > Artiodactyla > Bovidae > Raphicerus > Raphicerus campestris. The sequence goes on from SJYW01027830.1 coordinate 157,706, forward strand.
GCTACAGTCCATGGGGTTGCAAAAGAGTCGGACACAGTTTAATGACTGAAACAATGAAACCAACAAAACATTCGTTGCATAAACATTTTTAAAGTAAGAGTATCCATGCTACTGCTGTCACTTCAGTCGTTCTGACCCTCAGCAACCCCACGGACTGCAGCCTTCCAGGCTCCTCCATCCATAGGATTTTCCAGGCACAAGTACTGGAGTGGGGTGCCATTGCCTTCTCCAAAGAGCATCTATAGTGACCTGGAAACAAGGGCATTTAGTTCTATCCTCAGCTTGGCTATGTGATAGTGGGAAATCTCTTAGCTGAGTTTCCTTATTTGTGATGTTAGATTCTTAAGAATAGAATGAGGATCAAATGAAACAATTGATAAGTTTTCACATATCCCAGGCACCAGGAACAATTCTTAATCATAACAATAGCCGTGTCTTTAATACTAATATAAATGGTCCTGTATAAACTAGGAAGTCTTTCCTCCATTTGGTATCCTAAAATTATAATGGGATTTCTTTCATATTTGCAAACATATTTAATGTACTGCCTTTATATTCATATATAGGATTTCTTACTCATTATATATCCTTCACTAAGACTGGCATGAGTGTTTGTTGAGGGAGAGTTTCCAGTACGGTTAAGAAGAATGTTGTCTTTTCTAGTCTTATCTTCACTTTCATGGTCTAGTCCCTCGATACAATGGCTGGTTTCACAAGGAGGATGAATCATTAATCAGCAAATTTTTATAAAGAATTTTCTGAGGGTGTCATGCTTTACTGAGCCCACTCATGGCAATGCAGTCACTGTAATAAACTTTGGTATTTAAAATTACAGAATGAAGTATTTCACCTTTCTGAAGGTCAGTTTTATTCAATAGGTTAGAGAAAAGGTTAAATATTAAAATATACTTTTAAATATCAAGCAAGATGAGAACATTGTGAAATAAAATTTAAAAAATCATATATGTGATAAAGCATGAGGCTAAGATTAACCTTAGGACTCCTAAATGACAGTCACTGATGGCTTCCTGCTCCATGAGCAACTCTGGGATATTCACTGAAAAATTATGACACACAGGTAGGCTTCTGAATCCAGTTTCAGATTTCTTTGAGGTTCTTTTAGTTCTTAGAGAATATTCCTCTAAGGATCTGCAATCAAAAGTTTGTTAAATTCACTTGAAGTCATACTTTTGCCTGGATGGTTGAATTATTAGCTTCATATAAAGTGAGCTTTATTCATTTCAGTTTCTTTTCAATTTTTAGTGATTGATTTTTTTCATTTCTTAAGAGCAGAAACTTTTTGTGTATTTTGAAAAGCAAAACGATATCCACAAGGTACATTTAAGAGAAATCTCACTTCTAGCTTGTCCTCCGCTGTACTTCCGGTCTCTGCCTTTAGGGAAACATTTTAGAGTTTTTTTATTTCTCCTTCCAGTATTTGTTTTCAGATATTACAAGTACTGCTCTGTATTTTGCTTTTGTTTGATTTTTTTCCCCTCAATATTTATGGTCCTGATGGTGGTGAGATTACATGGGTGCATACTTATCCCGCAAGTCTATTGGGTGCGTGCAGATTTTTGCATGTCAATCATGTCTCAATAAAATAGTTAAATAATACATGAAGAAGAAAGATAGTAAATACGTACTTTTAAATTCAAAGATTTCGTCTAAAGGTCATTCTATATTAGCACACAGATATTTTCACCTTTTTGAGTCTACATAGTATTCAACTGTACTGATGTTCTATATTTTACATAACCATTTTCCTATTGATGGACATTTTAATTTTTTTCCCCATAGTTTGCTTTTGGAAATAATGCTGCAATAAAGGCCTTATTATTTGGTAGTTCAACCATTTTATGTTTGAAATTGTTGTGCCAGGGAATACATTCATATGTTTATCATTCTCTTGCAGTATTTAACAGTTTCTTCACATTACATAGTTATGCCTGAAAAATGTACTGTTTGTTTTAGTGGCTTTGATATCTATTGATGAAGAATGTCAAACTGTTTTAAATATTTTAGGACATTATATTAGTCAAACTCATTTTGCTTTGAATTTCTATAGTTCGTTTGTTTTTATAGTCTAGCTGTTGTTGCTGTGAACATTCTTGTGCTTCTGGCACACATTTGCAAGAATTACTGTGTGTGTGTGTGTGTGTATGTGTGCGCACGCACAAACCCTTGTTAGACATTGTCACCATCCTCTGCTTAATCTATAGTGATGGTAGTTTACTATCTACCAGATAGTGTAGTAAATTATAGTAAATTGTAATATGGCAGGCATGTCTGACTATTGTTTTCAGCCATTCTCCTGTGAACAGCTGTTGGTAAACTTTGCCTTGCTGTTCCCCATCTCTATTACTTGGGACACGCCAGCTCCTTTGCCTGAATGTGCTTTAAAGTCACTCCATTGTGTCCGGCTCTTTGCGACCCCATGGACTATGCAGCCCATGAAATTCCCCAGGCCAGAATAGTTAATACTAATCTTCTACTCATCTTTCAAAACTCAGTCTAAGTATCTCTTTCACCATTTTCAAAGCTGAGATATTTACCTTTCTTGACTGTTCCTGTTTTGTTTGTGTACGTAGCTGCCTCTACTACTTAACCGGGAATCGCTAAAGGATAGGAGCAGTTTCTAGTCGTCACTGCATTACTAACATCTAGCACAGTGTTTGGCTCATAGCAGGCACTCAAAATATTTTTTTAATTGATAAATCAGTATTTTAAAAGCACTGAATTTGCATTATGTGACATAAGATCTTAAATATTTACCTGAAAATTTCTCCCAATTGTCTGATCCTGAGAGGAAGCAAACACCCAGAAAAGAGTTAAATATTGAGCTAATACTTTAGCAAAGTTAGAAAAAATGAACCTTTCCTGGTGAATAAGGTCCTTGTAGAGTCTGGGAAAGAATTAGAGTTTCTAGAAAAAAGTCAAAGTGTTAGTTGCTCAGTTTTGCTGTGTTTGCCTCTTTGTGACCCTATGAACTGTAGCCCACCAGCCTCCTCTGTCCATGAAACTCTCCAGGCAAGAATACTGGAGTGCATTGCCATTTTCTTAGAGATAGCATTTAAAAACTTTTGTTTTTCTTCTTTTTAACTGTTTACAGTATTAGGATTTATCTTTCTAATATGGAAAAATATTTTTCCATTACAATGACCCTGAGAAATTAGTATTATTATTCACATTTTTCTCATAAGAAACTGAAGCTTAGACAGTTTAAGTCACTGAGTCAAAGTCACACATCTAGTCACTGGTTGAAACAGAGATTTAAACTCACTATTGTCTGGCATTATTCCAGATGTATGTTAAACTCTCCCTCTTGAGTTAAATAAAAAAGCGATGAGCTGATTAGTGTGACAGCACAACCCTTCACCATGCTGGGCAGACTCAGACCTCCGCTTATCTGCATAGAATTCGTCAGCAGGTGAAGTGTGAAGATTTAATGCATTTTGCTTTAGACTTAGCTGTGTGTTCCCTGACAGAAAGTGACTTTTCCTATTCCTTTAGAAATGGACTATTAAACAGAGGGAAAAGAGGAGCATGGGTTTAGACCCTGGGAAACTGGAAAGTGTTCCACTGTTGACTTTTTGAGGGCCGAGGGACCCAACTCTCATTCTTATGCTCCTCATTCAAAGAGAAGATAGGGTATGAGTTGATTTCACATTTTTGTGGTCAGGTGAGATGGTGTCCACAAAAATGTGAAATCAACTCATAAGATGTGTATAAGAGACAGCCTATGAACTGTAGCCCACCAGCCTCCTCTGTCCATGAAACTCTCCAGGCAAGAGTACTGGAGTGCATTGCCATTTTCTTAGAGATAGCATTTAAAAACTTTTGTTTTTCTTCTTTTTAACTGTTTACAGTATTAGGATTTATCTTTCTAATATGGAAAAATATTTTTCCATTACAATGACCCTGAGAAATTAGTATTATTATTCACATTTTTCTCATAAGAAAACTGAAGCTTAGAGAGTTTAAGTCACTGAGTCAAAGTCACACATCTAGTCACTGGTTGAAACAGAGATTTAAACTCACTATTGTCTAGCATTATTACAGATGTATGTTAAATTATCCCTCTTGAGTTAAATAAAAAAGTGATGAGATGCTTAGTGTGACAGCACAACCCTTCACCATGCTGGGCGGACTCAGACTGCCGCTTATCTGCATAGAATTCGTCAGCAGGTGAAGTGTGAAGATTTAATGCATTTTGCTTTAGACTTAGCTGTGTGTTCCCTGACAGAAAGTGACTTTTCCTATTCCTTTAGAAATGGACTATTAAACAGAGGGAAAAGAGGAGCATGGGTTTAGACCCTGGGAAACTGGAAAGTGTTCCACTGTTGACTTTTTGAGGGCCGAGGGACCCAACTCTCATTCTTATGCTCCTCATTCAAAGAGAAGATAGGGTATGAGTTGATTTCACATTTTTGTGGTCAGGTGAGATGGTGTCCATAAAACCACTGTGAACGTAAAACAGTGAATTAAAGTTAAATTCATTCAACACATTTATTTTAGCTACATATTTATTAATTGACTACAAACATGAATCGTATGCACTGGCCTCAAAATACTTTATTCCATAATCATGACAGGGCATGCACAGAAATAACTATGAAAAAAGATGAAAAATCAACAAAGATGAAAGAAAGCAAATAAGAAATAAACATGTTAGAATAGTTCTCATGAAACTGTGAAGAAAATTACTCACTTATAATGTAAATCTTGTTAGTATTTAAAATGTCTCTGTGGCAAAAGGGCAAAGTTATTATTTTTACATAATAAATAGGCTACCATTGAGAAAAACAATTTCCTGTTGTAAGACTGATGGAGTCTAACTGTTGCCACATCAAAGAAATGCCATGATTTAAATATCTTACATTCTTGAAATACCAAGTCTAGGAGATTTCTACTCTTAGTATTATTAACAATATATAATAATGTTAATGACATTTTAAATTAATTGAAGATATTTTCTGTTAGCTCTTACAAAATTGATAATTTATAAAAGTGACAATTTACTTACATGTCAGTATTGCTGACAGTGAAGGCAGTGAAAGGTTTTGCTAATTTTTCAGTGAAACAAATGCAAATGGCTATGAGGATTAGTTGTTAAAGCACAATATGCCATGTCATTCATGGAGACTTTTTATGAGTTATTGATGTTTCAATCTCAGTGATAGATTCATTTTGAAATCAAAGTGTGTGTGTTGCATTTTTGCCGAGTGGTANCCGCTTATCTGCATAGAATTCGTCAGCAGGTGAAGTGTGAAGATTTAATGCATTTTGCTTTAGACTTAGCTGTGTGTTCCCTGACAGAAAGTGACTTTTCCTATTCCTTTAGAAATGGACTATTAAACAGAGGGAAAAGAGGAGCATGGGTTTAGACCCTGGGAAACTGGAAAGTGTTCCACTGTTGACTTTTTGAGGGCCGAGGGACCCAACTCTCATTCTTATGCTCCTCATTCAAAGAGAAGATAGGGTATGAGTTGATTTCACATTTTTGTGGTCAGGTGAGATGGTGTCCATAAAACCACTGTGAACGTAAAACAGTGAATTAAAGTTAAATTCATTCAACACATTTATTTTAGCTACATATTTATTAATTGACTACAAACATGAATCGTATGCACTGGCCTCAAAATACTTTATTCCATAATCATGACAGGGCATGCACAGAAATAACTATGAAAAAAGATGAAAAATCAACAAAGATGAAAGAAAGCAAATAAGAAATAAACATGTTAGAATAGTTCTCATGAAACTGTGAAGAAAATTACTCACTTATAATGTAAATCTTGTTAGTATTTAAAATGTCTCTGTGGCAAAAGGGCAAAGTTATTATTTTTACATAATAAATAGGCTACCATTGAGAAAAACAATTTCCTGTTGTAAGACTGATGGAGTCTAACTGTTGCCACATCAAAGAAATGCCATGATTTAAATATCTTACATTCTTGAAATACCAAGTCTAGGAGATTTCTACTCTTAGTATTATTAACAATATATAATAATGTTAATGACATTTTAAATTAATTGAAGATATTTTCTGTTAGCTCTTACAAAATTGATAATTTATAAAAGTGACAATTTACTTACATGTCAGTATTGCTGACAGTGAAGGCAGTGAAAGGTTTTGCTAATTTTTCAGTGAAACAAATGCAAATGGCTATGAGGATTAGTTGTTAAAGCACAATATGCCATGTCATTCATGGAGACTTTTTATGAGTTATTGATGTTTCAATCTCAGTGATAGATTCATTTTGAAATCAAAGTGTGTGTGTTGCATTTTTGCCGAGTGGTAAGGGCGATAAGAATAAAAGTAAAACAGAAAATTAGTTGTTGACATTTCAGCAAAAAAAAGTTCATCTCAGTGATTTGAATCCAATTCTCACCTTGTACCTCTGAGCCAGCAATAATCCCATTTGTTTTCACCCAGCTTCTCTATGCCCAGGGGTAGCAGTTGTAGCATCTAATTCAATGATATAATTAAAGACGGTAAGTCAATAAAATCAGATAAAAACAAAATTGCTATTTCACTTGGTAAAGTTTCTCTTGAGAAATCAGCATTGGATTTTATAGAACTTTGAAAATTCCAACCCATGCCTTTCTTTTGACAGAAGCCTGAGGCTTCTTTCTTCTGTGTTACATTTTAATTTAGAGTCACATGTCTTAGAACAATATTAAAATTTTGTGAATATCTTAAAATTGCATTCTTTCATTTTAACTCAGCAACTTAGGGTACGTGTAGGGGTGTGTGTCAGAGAAGGCAATGGCACCCCACTCCAGTACTCTTGCCAGGAAAATCCCATGGATGGAGGAGCCTGGTAGGCTGCAGTCCATGGGGGCGCTAGGAGTTGGACACGACTGAGCGACTTCACTTTCACTTTTCACTTTCATGCATTGGAGAAGGAAATGGCAACTCACTCCACTGTTCTTGCCTGAAGAATCCCCCGGAGAAGGGAGTCTGGTGGGCTGCCGTCTCTGGGGTTGCACAGAGTCGGACACGACTGAAGCGACTTAGCAGTAGCAGGGGTGTGTGTGTGTGTGTGTGTGTGTGTGTGTGTGTGTGTGTGTGTGTGACAATGGTACGGAGAGAAACCCATGTACTGACCTCTTCATGATTCTGGGGAAATCCTCATAAAGGCATATTTTCATGAATTTATTATTTAGAATAAACAGATTTGTAAACTGGTTTTCCATTTCTGCCTTAAAAAGAGCTTTTACCCAAGACTTCGAAATTCTTTTTGTGTTAGTTTTCTCACCTCAGATATGAAGTAGTAATAGTGATTTCATTAATCTTATCTTCATTGAATTCTTAGAACAAGGTAATTTATGTTTACAGGATATTTTGAAACTTCTTAAGGAAAGTATTTCATGGTTACAAGATATAATATTAAGATGTTTTTCTTTGAAATTTACTCATTGCTTAAATTCTATTATGTTCTTGAGAACAGTTTTATTTTCCTGTCACTTGAAAATATATTATTTTCCTGGCATTAAAATTTCTATGGGCTATATTAGTGAATATCTTATTTTGTGCTTCAGTTGATATTTCTTATTTCTTTTGGGAAAATTAAACTATTACTTAATTATTATTTTTTTTAAAGTGTTAAATATTTTCTAGGCATGCATTGTATTGAGCAAATACTTGTCTATTTGCTTAAGAGGCAAAGGAAGTACTTAGTAAAAGCAGAAAGCAGAAAAAAGTTATTTTTAAGAAGAACAAATAATGGAAAAAGTAAGTAAAAGTGTATTTATCTTGCACTAAACATAGTTCTACCCTGACTACCAGCAATTTTCTTGAAAATTAAAAAGTTAAAGAAAATATGATAATGCCAATTTTGTAACAGATACATAAATGATAGTTCAATAATTATTAATAAATATAACAATGATATGCTTTATTAATCTTAATAATTAATATGGTCAAGTGAGATATCTCTATTTAACCACTATTGTTGTCTTTCTTTAGTGGCTAAATCACATCTGACTCTTTTGTGACCCCATGGACTATAAGCCCACCAGGCCCCACTGTCCATGGGATTTCCCAGGCAAGAATACTGGAGTAGGTTGCCATTTCCTCCTCCAGGAGATCTTCCCAATCCAGTGAGCAAACCTGCATTTCCTACATTGGTGGGAGATTCTTTACCATTGAGCCACCAAGTAAGCCCATACATAATCACTATGGGCAATATTAAAGATTTTAATAAAAAGAAAAAGCATACTAGTAGAAAATAATACCAAAATCTAAATTCAGTCTTGATAGTGGATATTAAGAACTGAAGAGACATAGAGTTTAGCATTGTTTTTTCTCTGGCTTTTTAAACAATCAGGAATCATGTATATGTTAAGACAGGAAAGGAGTCCCTTGGAGACTCAACAGGAAGTGTTTCAAAATAGCCCACTGCTCGAAAAGTGGTGTAGAAGAGGATTTGTCTTCCAACGTTTTGCTGACAATTCTAACATTTTCACTTTGTCTCATAAAATTCTCCCTGATCCTGAGTAGAACCATGTCTTTTGCCTTGCCTCACAGTTTCAGCTACCCTTTGATACTCTTGGCTACTGTCCAGTATTGCCTTTAAGGCAAATCATACTGTGCCATATGTAAAATAAATTCCTGGGAAAATATTCAGGCTATATGAAATACGTTCACAAACTGTGCCCAGCATCACTTGTTCCTATCAGATTTATTTCTTGGTTGACTTTGTTGAGTCTTGTTTATTCTTTAGTTTCTCTTTTGCCTATTCACTCCACCTTTAGGTGACTACAAAATGAAAGTTTATGTATTTATTAATTAGACTAATGGAATTGTTTATATGCAGCAACATTATTAAAAAATTAATGTGCAGAATTTTTGGAGGTATGGAATAGTTGTACTTTTCCCTATTCCTTCTACCTACAACTAAAAATGGGGACGTGATATATAAAGTAAACATAAGACTCTGAAGTATAGAGAGAAGAAAGCAGGCCAGATAAGACTCTAGAACCTGGGTAATGGTCATGAGTGGTCTGGATTTTCTTTTTACCAAATGTTTCCTAGATTTGGAGCTGAAGAAGCTGGCAACCTGGAAGAGCCAATGGATGTGTGGTAGTGGGGTGGAGGGAACCTTGCTTTCTCTAATCAAAAAATCAGAAAATGAACAAAATAACAAGATAGGCAACTTTGAGACAATCACTACTCTATTCCAACCAAAAAACACAGAGAAAGTGTAACCTTACTCACTCATGCCAGGACAAGCTAAGTAAGGTGCCTGACACGTTGTGAAGTTGTACAGAGGTGTCCAGACAGGGTGCCCTTCAGGGTGCTGTTAGAAGGCCAGGTAGGGGTTAGGACTTTCTCCACCAGCTGGAAGGAAGCCCCTCTGTGGACTCACCTGCCCCACACGGCAGTAAGGAGGCACTCTTCCCTTAGAGTAAAAACTCTACAGTAGCTTATCGCTACCCTTTGTACACAAGCATCCTTCAATCTGTTAATCCTTTTATTGATGGATAGATAGCATCGCCGCCTCAATGGACATGAATTTGAGCAAATTCCAGGAGACCGTGGAGGACAGATAGCCTGGTGTGCTGTAGTCCATGGGTTTGCAAAGAACTGGAGGTGACTCAGCAACTGAGCAACAACAACAAAATAGTTTTATCCACACGTATCACTTTACTATTATGAAAAAGAGGAAAATAAACTTGATAACATTCCAGTTAATAATGACAGACACCAGAAAGCAGAACTGTTTTCCTGAAATAGATCAATCCATTGAAATCTACATGTTGATGGAATAACATGTGTCTGGGAAAATCTAACCAGAGCAAAACACACGGATATATGTCCTGATGAACCTATTGGTCTTTAAATACAGGGGAAAAAAAAAATCCTTTACTTATTCAGACAAAATATCCAAGGGAAAAAAATCAGATAATTTTTAGAATTTACTCAATTTTATGCCAGAGTGGGGGAAAAA
>SJYW01027830.1:171938-185162 GCA_006410735.1 Raphicerus campestris
TGAGAGTCCCTTGGACTGCAAGGAGATCCAACCAGTCCATCCTAAAGGAGATCAGTCCTGAGTGTTCATTGGAAGGACTCATGCTGAAGCTGAAACTCCAATACTTTGGCCACCTTGTGCAAAGAGTTGACTCATTGGAAGACCCTGATGGTGGGAGGGATTTAGGACAGGAGGAGAAGGGGATGACAGAGGATGAGATGGCTGGATGGCATCACCAACTCAATGGACATAAGTTTGGGTGATCTCTGGGAGTTGGTGATGGACAGGGAGGCCTTGCGTGCTGTGATTCATGGGGTCGCAAAGAGTTGGACACAACTGAGCGCCTGAACTGACGGACTAGAGCATGGCTTCATTACTCTGCATAAGAACTTTATATAAAGGGGCTTCCCTGGTGGTCTAGTGGTTAAGAATTCACCTTGCAATGTAGGGGACACAGGTTCAATCCCTGGTTGGGGAATTAAGATCCAGCACGCCACAGGACAGCTAAGCCTACTCACTGCATGAGCCCAGCTAAGACCTAACACAGACGAACAAAGAAATATTTTTAAAATGACCATACTGCTCACTGCTCAAGACAACCTACAGATTCTATGCAATCCCTATCAAATTACCACTGGCACTTTTCCACAAAACTAGAACAAAAGATTTAAAAACTTGTATGGAAACACACAAAAGCCAACCCAAATAAGCCAAAGCCATCGTAAGAGACAAAAACAGAGCTAGAGGAATCAGGTTCCCTGACTTGAGACTATACTGCAAAGCTACAGTCATCAAAACAGTATGGTGCTGGCAAGGAAACAGACACATAAGGTCAATGAATGGTACAGGATACAAAACCCGGAAATAAGCCCATGCACCTATGGTTAATCTGTGACCAAGGAGGCAAGAACATGAAATGGGAAAAAGGCAGTCTCTTCAATATGTGGTGTTGGGAAAACTGGACAGCTACACGCAGAAGAACAAAGTCAGAGCATTCTTAACATCATATACAAATATCAACTCAAAACAGATTAAGGACCTAAAGGTAAGACCAGATACTATAAAACTCTCAGAGGGAAATATAGGCAGAACATTCTTTGACATAAATCATGGCAATATCTTTTGGACCTATATCCTAGAATAACAAAAACAAATGAGACCTAATTATATTTAAATCTTTTTGCACACAAAAGGAAACCATGGACAGGAGGAAAAGATAACCCAAAGAACACATCTGCAAATGCTAACAACTGACAATCTTCAAAATATAGACACCTCACACAACTCAATGTCACATCATATAACCCAGTCAAAAACTGGGCAGAAGACTTAAATACATTTTTCCGAAGATGACCGATGGCCAAGAAGCACATGGAAAAAATGCTCGATATCACATATTATTAGGGAAATGCAAATCAAAACTACAATGAGGTATCACCTCACACCAGTCAGAGTGGCCATCATTAAAAAGTCTACATATAAGTGCTAGAGAGGGTGAGGAGAAAAGGGAACCCTCCTCCCTGTTGGTAGGAATGTACATCAGTACAGCCACTATGAGTAACAGTGGGGAGGCTCCTTAAAAAGCTAAAAATAGAGCTACCATACGACCCAGCAATCCGCAGGGAGCAACCAAGCCCATGTGTCACCACCACTGAGCCCGCGCTCTAGCGCCTGGGAGTCGCAACAAGAGAAGCATGGCAGTGAGAAGCCCAACCAGCGCAACAAAGAGGAGCCCCCGCTCTCCGCAGCTGGAAAAAGACCAGCAGAAAAGGAAAATGAGGGTTAATCCCTGGTCGGGAAGGTCCCCTGGAGGAGGAAATCGCAACCCATTCCAACATTCTTGCCTGGAGAATCCCATGGACAGAGGAGCCTGGCAGGATACAGTCCATGGGGTCACAGTCAGGCGTGACTGAAGGGACTTGGCGCACACAAGCCAAGCAACATATGGAGTTTAATCAGATAGAAGAAAATTTCTTACGTATCAAAGCCGAAAGGTGTGACCACTGGCAAGATAAAATGCAACAATGAACAGCCATGAAAGGTGGGAAAAACAGAACTGACCTCTGTAGAGAAAGTCCTAGAGATCAGGACAGAATCCCACTGGCCCTGAGATGGTAGCAGACACTGTGGGAAGCCATGTGCTCGGCCCCAAGGGACAGAGGCCAGCTGTCCTGACAGCTGTGCTCAGGTTGGATTCTGCCCAGGAGAGCCGGGAGGCTGGCTGCTTCTGCAAGTCTGCACATCCACAATTAAATCAGGCGTTATGGAGTCAGAGGCATCTTATGACATGATGCGTTTAAACATGTAGCATGTCTAATCAACTTTGAATTTGGAAATGCATTTAGCCTGGAGAAGAACAATGTATGGGAATTAATGCCCAAGAAAAACTGATTATCAGGAGAAACATGTTGGCTCGCCTCATCCGCGGAAACGGGTTCCACAGACACACAACTGAAGCCCGCCACTGGCCGTGCGCTTTCCCGCCTCATTTCAGACTCGAAACAAAGCCGTGTTTAAAACCCGCACTGCATTGTTCTAGGGTTGTGGCTCTGCTGCTTGGGACTTTTTTAAAAGCTCTTCCCCCGGATTTTTACAATTGATGGAAACCTCTTCTGAAAGGCAGTTTGAGATGTTGAGAAAATTTCTCAAAGTCCGTTTGCCACTCCTGTTTATTTGGGACGACATTAAAGGAAAAATAAAAGCTAGTATGTTGACTTTTATTTAAGCTGATACTGGGTGACACAAAGTCGATTACTGTGCATTCAGGAAAGAGGCCTTTTATGGGCCAGAGTGAAGGGAGGCAAAGTATAAGAACAGCAACTTACTAACTTCTATTATAAAGAGGAATTAGGAATATACGTGGCACAAATGAAGACACAATGTTAGGTTACGATGGCCCCGCTATAGAACAGCACGTTTTGCTTTGTTACTCAAGGATTCCACCTGACTTCCCCCAAAGATGCCCCGTGACGGGTGTTTTCTGCAGCCAGCGCTGCCCGGGGGCATCCCCACCCCTCCCCAGGGAGATGCCAGCTGTCCCCACTCAACCCGAGCCCAGCCAGGCCAAGCTCCCTGTCATGGCTGGTCTTGCAGAATCTGGGGAGGGTTTTCCAGCCAATAACAGGCGACACTGAGGGAACGCCTGCTCCCTCCCACGTGGAGCTGAGTGTGTGCAGCCATCCCGATGGCAATGGGGCGACATCTGGGCCTCGGGGTTGAACTGGGACCTGGCCGCCCCAGGACTACTTCCGGGTGATGCTCTCCTGCTAACCTAGCTGGAGCCGCAGTTCTGTGCTTTCAAGCTCAAGACACCCAAACTGGCGTTCTCCCCATTTGGGTGCACTGCCTCTGCAGGGGCCCTACTCAGCCACACCTGCTGAGATTCAGGAGGACACAGCAGTGTCCACCCACGAAGGTGCCCTGCCAGAGAGGGGCCCCCTCAGGGAGGACCGTCCCTCACCCCTGTGCACACACACGTGCATGCCAGGTATACGCTAAATTTTATCAGCACTTAGATTAAGCACGCACCCACCACTGCTGCTTTGCTTCCACAAATGCTGATTTGGCACCTGCTCCACACGGGCACGGGGCACTGCGCCTGCACCTGGAGAACGTGCAGACGGGCGAGGCCTCACCCTCCACGAGCTCATGGTCCAGTGCGGGAGGCCAGGCCAGTGCCCAGATGGCTGTCATGCGGGGCAGAAAGTGATACACGCTGCGAGGTTGACCCCAGTCACATGTTAAGAGGACCCAGAGGAAAAAAATATTACTTTGGGATAAGAATAAGAGAGGAGAGAAGGTGCCCTGCAGGCAAGGGACGGATGCGACAGCTCAGGCAACGACAGGAGAGAAGAAGAAAAAAGTAGAACAGACAACTAGTCACAGCCGGAGGCCAGAGGCCGGCTCCAAACAGGACAGCTAGTCACAGCCGGAGGCCAGAGGCCGGCTCCCTGAGGAGGTGGGAAGTGGGGCTGGAACTAGGAAGCGGATCCGAGGGCTGGGAGGAAGCCAGGAAGATGCTCTGGGCTCAGCCAGGGATGGTTTTGCCTGCCCACAGCGCTGTTCCAGCTCCAGGGGAAGTTCTTGCAAGGAGGGCACTTGATCTGAGCTTCCCGCATGACTCAATCTACCTGCCAATGCAGGAGACACATGTTTGATCCCTGGGTCAGGAAGATCCCCTGGAGGAGGGCTTGGCCACCCACTCCAGTATTCTTGCCTGGAGAGTCCCATGGACAGGGGAGCCTGGCGGGCGAGAGTCCATAGGAGCACCAACAGACAACTGAGCAGCTAAGCACAGCAGCACTGCTTTATGAAGTGTAACCCGTCCCCCCAGCTGCACGGGGCTTTTACCGTCAGAAAATTAAAGCAATCACAGCTCCATGAAGTAGCTGGTCAGGCCTTGTGAAAAAAGAATGCAAGTCAGCTCTGCAAACGGATCATCTAAGTGCCTCAGTTTCTGAACTTCTACCACCCGGGGCTGACACTTGGCTACACCCCAAAGGGTAACAGGAACCTGGTTCTGATACTGCGGGAACAGATACAGTGAACAGGACTGAGGGGCAGCCCTGGGTTTACATGGAGGGGGACACTGGATAATGGCCGTTTCCCACCTACCCTGCGCATGTTCTCCTGACAAGCTGTCCGCCTCCTCCCGGCACAGCCCACTCCACGATGCTGCCTGGGGCTCTCCAGCAGTGAGGTGCAGCACGGCCTGGGGCAGGGGACGGTGAATTTACAGGAGGGACCCAGGGAGGGAGGCCAGCGCAAAAACAATGCCAAGAGTCTGGGCAAGAGTCGCAGGCGGTGACCGTGTGAACGAAGGCTTCCGGGTGGGAGCTGGAGACAGAACTGAGAAGACTCTGCAACGACTGGACACGGGAAAGGGGCAGACAGGAGGGGAGGCGGGTGAAGCTGAGAGACGGAGGGTTAGCTGTGTGCAGAGCTGCGGCAGCCCGAGCTGGAAAGTTCTGCGGAAGACGGAGGGCGGGGGGTGCCCAGATGCTGGCGGTCATGCAGGTGGAGGCGTCCTCGGGCAGGTACAAGTGGGGATGTAAGTTGGCGCAGAGATGGGGTAGTTTGAAAATACGCCATCCATACGGCTACAGCTGATACCAGGGGACGGGCTGAGGTGAGGCCACCTCATCATGCGAGGATGCTCTGCAGCAGGACCTTTCTGCCACAGAGCAGCCCTGGACGCGGGACACGGCATCATGGGAGTGCGGGTCCTCTGTGTTCGCCTTCATGCCCAACAAACGATGCTTTAGTTTGGTGACTCCAAGCAGGCAAGCTGCCTCCGCTGTGAAAGGAGTCACTCCAGTGAGAGCTTTTTAAACATTTATTTTGAAGCGTTTTCGGTAACAAAATGATCTCGTCTAAGGGTTTCAGGAAAGCCACTGATGCCTCCCACCCCACTGGGTTCCGGGGCTAGAGAGGACCTGCCTGGCGAGGATGGCAGAGCACACAGGCTCCTCTCTTCCTAGAGAGGATGGCTTGGGGGACCCTCCCCTCCAGATACACGGACGGGTGGGAGGCGGGTGGGCAGACAGACGGGGAGGTGACGAGCTCAGGGAGGTGCCTAAGTAGGTAACTGCTGGCGAGGGTGGCCAGGAATCACACGTCCACAGTTTCACTTATTTTTCAAGTGGGGAAACGCAGAACACGGCTTCTGAGGGAAAGGCATTTTTTTGGACCCACCCATACCTTATGGATCAAAAGGATATTACTTGGGCTTTCTTGGAATATTAAACTATGTAACCAAAATATAGTAGACTATGTTACTGTCCATGACACCCAGTGAGCTTCACAGTCAGACACAGCAGCATTGGTGGCATCTTGGTCTCTGTGGACAAGCGTGGTAGGACAAGGCTGTAGAAACACGGTCAGGGAGAGCAGACCCGAGGTGGCTTCATCCAGCACAGAAGCAAAGGCACCTGGTCATCCCTCAGGGAAAATTCAACCACACATCCTTAGAATGAAGTTCCAGAGGCAGCCGTTCACACAGCAGATGGAGAGAAAAGACAATGACGGTTGAGCTGTTTGATTTCTGCGTACAGAGGCCAAGTTGGATGGGCTGTGTCCCAGTCAACCAGCCTGAGCGTGTCCGCATCGCCCCTGTAACCGGGAAACACACAGCCCATCTGTTTTATAAGCAAGGACTCCAGTCAATGATCTCCGGGGCCCAGTCGTTCTGCCAGGAACGCATCTCGGCTGGGGCCTCAGATTTTCCAGAACACCTTCTTCTTATAGAGGACGTAGGCGATGAGCACCCACAGGGCGGTGGCAACCGTGTTCTGCACGAGGTGCTCCCTGTGCGACTGCTGGTCCCCCAGCTTCCACTGGAAGGGGAAGTAGTTGGCGAAGACCTCGTGTCCCACGTACACCAGGATCGAGTTCATCCCTGGGGAGACACAGCTGGTCATCCACCTAACTCTGGACGCTTGACTTTGGTTCCATGGAAAAAGAGAAAAAGCACCCACTTCTGCTATTGGCTATGGCCCAAAAATATAAGGGATGGGTATGTTTAGAGATTTGAGTGTAAATTACATCCAAGAGTTAGAAAATACTCCTTTTGTTAAGTGTGACTCTGGAATACTAAACCTGAAAGTCAGAAATATTAACTTACCTTGTCTACCCAGAAAACCGGAGGACCAGAGAGATAGCTGTTACTGGACTTGGGGCTGAAACGAGTCACTGAAATCGCCTGCCGCCTCTCGTCTTGGGCAGAAGCGCGTCTAAACCGCCCCCAGCGCCCCCGGGGCAGCACCTCCACACAGCATCACTCACGCGTCATCTCTAGGGTCCGTGTGTGTGTGTGTGTGTGTGGGTGGTGGTGGGGTGTTCCATGAGAAGGCACAGCCCCTTTTCTGAAGTGCCTGAAACCAATGACCTGCCTGAGGAGGCCAGTCGGGTGCGTTTACAACCCCACAAACGAAATGATAAAATGTGGGCTGCCTGGGAACAGAGCCAGTGATGCCTGCCCAGGGCCCCCGGGACACGCTGCGCACCAGCCACTCGCGGCCTCCAGCCAGACCTCTGGGTGCCCTCCTCTGCACGGCCTGGCGCTAGGGGGCTCACCTGGGTAGAAAAACGGGGCTCCCGTCCACAGCCCCTTGACATCCACCACCGGGTAGAGGGCCAGCAGGATGAGGAAGGCCAAGGAGCTCAGCGTGGTGACGTAGGAGATGGACCTGGGGGACAGCGGGCGTCTCAGGGCTTGGAGAGTGCAGCAGATGCCCACCACCTCCTCCCCACTGTGTGACGACGGCGGGGCTTCCGCACCTACCAGAGGTTTTTGTTTACTGGAATGAAGCCTTCATTTTCAGATGCTTTCGTCAGAGCCACAGAAACAAGCCCCTGGAGGCGGGGGTGGGGTGGGGAGAAAGATGTTAGAAGTTTTTTCTGTCCTCTCCAGAAACAACGGTGGTTCCAAACTGAAAACCAGGAGTGACTTCCTGGCTGCGGGAAAGCTGAACAGTGTGCTTTCCATTTTACTCTTTCAACTAGAAAAACATGTTTAAGATGTATCAGTATGGGCTCTCCTGGTGGTCCAGTGGTTACGAATCGGCCTTGCAATGCAGGGGACACAGGCTCCATCCCTGGTCTGGGCAGAGTCCACGTGCCACGGAGCACCTAAGCCCGCGCGCCACGACGGAGCCCGCGCGCCCCAGGGCCGGTGCTCTGCAACAAGAGGCGCCCCAGGGTGAGACGCTAACTAGAGCAGCGCCACCCGCCACACCTGGAGAAACGCCGGAGCACAGCAACGGGAGCCCAGCACAGCCAGAACAAAAACAATCACGTGAATAACCAAGATACAGCGCTAAAAACACTCTCCACAAAGCGCCTTCTCAGCTCTGCCCTGAGTTGAAGGTAAACGAGCTGACCAGCTGGATTGAATCCTCGGAGGAAGCACGACCGCAGGGTCAGACGGGAGAGGAACGCCAGGCTTCTCTTCTGCCACCTGCCGACCTGCTGTCGGGGGCCAGGTCCTGCTGGCAAAGGGCCCCCAGAATCCACCCCTCTGCTCTGTTTCCTCAAGGGTTCACTGACTTCCTTAAAGAGACTTCTAAGAAAACCAACCTGAGCATTTAGGCCTCGGGATGATGAAGTGAAGAATGTTCTGGTCTGACGGCTGTGACCCCAGGGCTAAATGTTTTCTTTCTTTGAAACGTGAATGTGTGAAGGGAAGGAAACTTCAGTGAAGGAGGGGATGACTTACAAGAAGACAACCCCAGGCAGCGAATCTGATCAGGATGCCTCTGGTCTGGTCCTTGTAATACAGGAGTATCTTCCCTGCCTGGGGAAGAAAATGCAGCGTGAGAACCAGCCGGTTCTTGAATATCAAATTCTTACTTCATATGCACCCAGTGTTCCAGGACAGACTCGCCTGCAGGCACTGTGGTTAGCAGGGAATGAATGGTCCCCTGCCTTTGGCTAGTGGGGGCCAGAGGAGNGAATCTGATCAGGATGCCTCTGGTCTGGTCCTTGTAATACAGGAGTATCTTCCCTGCCTGGGGAAGAAAATGCAGCGTGACCAAGAGAACCAGCCGGTTCTTGAATATCAAATTCTTATTTCATATGCACCCAGTGTTCCAGGACAGACTCGCCTGCAGGCACTGTGGTTACCAGGGAATGGATGGTCCCCTGCCTTTGGCTAGTGGGGGCCAGAGGCGCAGGACCACTGGGGAGGGGGCCGCACAGAGGACGCGCTGCCGGGCTGAGGCCACGAGTGCGAGGCAGGAACAGTGTTGGGCAGCCTGGAACAGCAGGCACGCAGCGTGTCACACAGTGAAAGCACACGGCCGCCCTGCTGGGCTGCAGGTGGTTCAGAAAGGCCAAGGGGGTCAGAGGTGGGAAGGAGGGAGCAGGCGGCACGAGCCTTCTCCCACAGGTGATGGGAGCCAAGGAAAGTCACTCCCCTCCACCACATCACCAGGGACCAGCTCAGGCTGGGCTGCTGGATAGCCCCGTCTGTCAGGGGCAGAGAAGAGGGACAGAGGCAGTGTGGACCCAGAGCCAGGGAACACTTTAAAAACAGAAATATCTGCACTTTGCATAAACCACCCCCCAAATTAGGATTTTCTGAAAACACTGAAGAAAGTGTTAACAATAATTTATAGGAGCTGAAACTAAAATGTCCTGTTCTTGGAGCCTTATGTGAATTAACTTATTTGTGTGCTATTAACTTATATAAATGCTGTTGAAGCACATGGGGCACAGAAACACTCCCCAGACGGCCCAGTGGGTGTGCAGGGTCCAGGCACGTGCGGCGGGCAGCGCTCCTTACCGGAGTCAGGGCTCGCACAGACTTGCCTGGAGAGCATGCGGGGGGATTGAATGCATTTACGAAGAAAAGCAGCCATGTGAACTCCACAGTAGGCAGCATCTCTACCCAGGAAATTACTGAACCACCAAAATGTAAACGCTGAGCCAATGGCCACCTGTGACTATTCCAGTGTAAATTTAAATGAAATAAAAACCAGTTGCGCCACATCAGGAGGACTCTGCAGCCACACGCAGAGCAGCTTCAGCGCCACAGAGGCCCCCAGGAAGGGGTACGTGGTCTTTCCCCTCCCAGTCATCTCTCAAATAATGGTTTCCGACACCAAATCAGGAGAATTTCAGGAAGGAAAATCTGGGCTGCTCAGGANTCCACAGTAGGCAGCATCTCTACCCAGGAAATTACTGAACCACCAAAATGTAAACGCTGAGCCAATGGCCACCTGTGACTTTTCCAGTGTAAATTTAAATGAAATAAAAACCAGTCGTGCCACATCAGAAGGACTCTGCAGCCACAGGCAGAGCAGCTTCAGCGTCACAGAGGCCCCCAGGAAGGGGTACGTGGTCTTTCCCCTCCCAGTCATCTCCTCTCAAATAATGGTTTCCGACACCAAATCAGGAGAATTTCAGGAAGGAAAATCTGGGCTGCTCAGGATCTTAACTAACTGTCTCTGAAAGAAACCAAGAGCCACGGGTGCTGGCTGGGGCACAGGGTATGCCTAATCTGAAACTGTGTGACGTGCATAGGAAAGAAAGGTGGCAGGTGACCTTCCAGACGCGGCCCAGCCCAGCAGGGCCACCTCTCACCCTGGGGCTGCTGTTCCCACGGCCGAGACGAGCCACATGAGTAATAACTTCCGAGACTACTGGAATGACACCTGTTATACGAACGTGCTCAATTTTAGCACCCTCTAGTTGTGACGATCTGTCAAACAGAAGCAGGATTTATTAGGCCTCAACTACACAGACTGTACGTCCAATGACTTCTTTTAGTCAAACGGACATGTNGAAAGGTGGCAGGTGACCTTCCAGACGCGGCCCAGCCCAGCAGGGCCACCTCTCACCCTGGGGCTGCTGTTCCCACGGCCTAGAAGAGCCACATGAGTAATAGCTTCTGAGACTACTGGAATGACACCTATTATACGAACGTGCTCAATTTTAGCACCCTCTAGTTGAGACGATCTGTCAAACAGAAGCAGGATTTATTACGGCTCAACTACACGAAGATTGTACGTCCAATGGCTTCTTTTAGTCAAACGGACATGTTGGATGAGTGATGAGTCACAAACTGTCAGGAACACACATTCTCATGAAATGAACAAATACCTGAACTCCCAAAAACGCCATCACGATGGAGCTGATGGTCCCCAGGATGCCCTCTGGGTCATAGGCCACCTCGGTGTGGTAAAGCACCTGAGCAAAAGAAGGCAGGGCTCACTGACTGACGGGACACACGCAGACAGCTCGCAGACGAAACACAACCTGCACGGCGCCCCAGCGGCCAATGCTTTTGGTTTTGCTGCAGAAATTCACTGCTAACTTGTGGCCAGCATACTTCTGGCCAGGATGTGTGGCACTCTGGAGGGAAACGCAGATGTGAGCCCCAGTGCAGCGTGTGTGTGTGTGACAGTCTGGAGGGAAACGCAGATGTGAGCCCCAGTGCAGCGTGTGTGTGACACTCTGGAGGGAANGTGGCCAGCATACTTCTGGCCAGGAAAGTGTGTGATGTGTGGCACTCTGGAGGGAAATGCAGATGTGAGCCCCAGTGCAGCGTGTGTGTGTGTGACACTCTGGAGGGAAACGCAGATGTGAGCCCCAGTGCAGCTTGTGTGACACTCTGGAGGGAAACGCAGATGTGAGCCCCAGTGCAGCGTGTGTGTGACTCTCTGGAGGGAAATGCAGTTGTGAGCCCAGTGCAGGGCAGCCGCCTTGACCTCAGGTGGCCCAGCAGATGGTGCTGGGACCCACGCTCCTGACAGTGCGTCCCTAGCCAGCTTCAAACGCTAAGGTATCTTTTACTTTNTGTGTGACACTCTGGAGGGAAATGCAGATGTGAGCCCCAGTGCAGCGTGTGTGTGTGTGACACTCTGGAGGGAAACGCAGATGTGAGCCCCAGTGCAGCGTGTGTGTGACTCTCTGGAGGGAAACGCAGTTGTGAGCCCAGTGCAGGGCAGCCGCCTTGACCTCAGGCGGTCCAGCAGATGGTGCTGGGACCCACGCTCCTGACAGTGCGTCCCTAGCCAGCTTCAAACGCTAAGGCATCTTTTACTTTTCAGGTTTATCCTTTGGGATCAAGCCTATTGTGACACTGACTTCTTCCTTTCCTCTTTCAAGGCAAATAACATTTAAAAATACATCTGTATTATTTCGGTATAAAAGAAATGGTTATTGTAGAAAAGGCAGAAATTTGGAGCCAGTTATTGTCATGGAAGCTGGGGGCATCACCCAGCTCATCCCACCCCTCTGGGGAGGAAAGCATCCCGAAGTAGTAATGGCAGAAAGCTCTCAGCTGCTCCTGGGTTCGTCCCTGAAGAGAGCCAGCTCTCAGGAGTCACCCCCTTGCTGGGCCACCCACATCCCACTGGGGATGTCAAGGGCCTGGTCCCGTGCCCGCCCCACTGAGAACACCTGTGAGGGGCCGTCCCAGCCCCCAGGACACCAGCGGGGTCTGCGTGTGACAGTCTCCCTGCCCAGTCCTGCTTCCTCCAGCCCCACACGTGCTGATCCCAAAGTGCTGCCCACCAGACCTCCCCTGTTGGAACCGCCCACCCTGCCCCGGACCTGAGACCCACAGGAAAGCACCTCGCGCACACCTGGTGCCGGACAACCTCACTTTAAAAGCCAAAGAGACACACCGCCCATGACCAGCGTTACAGTGAGGTCTCTCAGGTCAGCCAACTCCAGACACAGCTTGGCTCCGCCCCAGTCTACTCCTCGGCTGCAGCTGGGGGCTGGCCGCCCCCTTTCCGCCCCTCGGGCTCCATCCCGGCCACGCGGCGCCCACTCACCGCGGAAGAAGGGTGCTGGTAGAGGTGCTGGTCGCCCAGGAGCAGGCGGTCCACGTAGCCCGCGGCGCCGCCCGTGCAGTTCCGATACCTGCCCCCGTCTCCGATGCCGCCGGGCCCCAGGTAACCGCTGAGGAGGCGAGAACACGGGCTTCACCCGCCAGGCACGGGGGGAGGGCTGCGCGTGGCAATGTGTGTGCCTACCACACCCCCAGAGCGCCGCCAACTCCCACCACCTGCCCTGGGCGCTGTGCACGCCCCCTGCAAAGCCCCTGACTCCCTGGCCGCCCCAGGGGTGAGAAAGGGGCTGCGGCCCAAAGTCCATCTCCCCCTCCCGCTGACCCTGGGAGACCTGCCAGAGATGGGCCTCTGGACATGCATTCCACCCCTCTCCTCCCTCGCCCCAACAACAGGGAGTCTTCGCGGAAGACAGAGAGGAAGGAGTTCGCGACATGGGCAGGCTGATAGCTGGAACCCGGAGACTCCTAGTTGGCAGAAAGGGACATGCAAACGGGGTTCCCCGCAAGGCTCCTCACGTGGGGCACCCGGGAACCGGTAAGAAGAAGGTCAAGGCCAACCAGACGCCTTCCAGTATCAGCACGAAGAGCCACTGGGGCCAACTGGCTGTGACGTCCAGCAGAGAAAAGCAGCTTCTCTCCTGGGGAGAGGGGTCGCACAGAGAGACCACGTGTGACCTCAGTGCAGGCAGAATGGGAAATAACATGCAGCTAGCTCCCCGTGCAGTCAGGAGGCTCCTGCGAGGCTCCTCTCGGCCTTGATGGTGGCGACACAGGAGAGATGTGCGTTTATTCCAAACGCAGACACACCGCCTCTGTGACATGGGCCTCCCTGGTAGCTCAGCTGGCAAAGAAGCAAAGAATCAGCCTGTGATGCTGACACCCAGGCTGGATTCCGGGGTGGGAAAGAGCCCCTGGAGCAGGGCACCCACACAAGCATTTCTGCC